>RAQS01000134.1:0-44410 GCA_003698115.1 Aspergillus sp. HF37
CCGTTGCTGCCGGAGCCGCCGTTGTTGCCGGAGCCACCGTTGCTGCCGGAGCCGCCGTTGTTGCCGCCGCTGCCGCCGGTGGATTGTCTGGAAGTACGTGTTAGAAATGAGGGCTCCTTCCAGACAGGGAGATAGGAAAGCATACCCCTTGGGTCCAGGCATAACATAGTCCTTGAGCGCGCTGTAGATGCTAATCAAGATACCCGGAGCGTCCGCCTGGTACAGCTCCGTGCCGGGAGTCCCCTGCGGCTGGGCGCTGCCACCACCGGTAACCTGGATGTTCATGCACTGGGGGTAGTTCTGGGCGCCGTCCTTGTTGCCCGCGCTGTGGAGGGCGATAATCTCGTTGCGCATGACGTAGTTGCCCGACGCAATGTCCGAGGGGATCTTCAAGCTCCAGGTGTTGTTGTTGTCGATCAAGTTGTCAGTAGCCCAGACACCAGGCGGGCTGCTGCCATCGATAAGGCCCTTCGCGTCGATCTTGAAGAACTTGAGGGACTTCTTGTCGACCTTGGCGCAGTCGCCGTTGCAGGGCGCGAGGTAGGTGATGACCGGCCCGTGGTGGCTCTTCGGCCAGTCCGTCCACTCCAGCTGCACGTCCGACCCGGCCTTCATCTTTGCAGTAAGGGCGCCGGGCTTAGCGTCCTCGTGGCAGATGATATCCGCGGACTGGTAGGACGAGGGGCTGACGAAGCCCAGGTCGGTCGCGGTGGTCGACCAGCCGATGGTCTCGGGGGGATTGTTCATGTAGGTGTATTTGTCCACAAGGTAGCCGGTGTGGCTGTTTTCTGTCAGGACAAGCTACCATGGCTCGCGTTGAGAGACTTACCGCTGTCCATCAGCGACGATGCCGGAGATGTAGCCGTGGCCGGCGACCAGCGAGGCCGAGGCTATGATGGAGGCGGTCTTGGTGAAAAACATGATAGGCAAGTTTGTGATCGTGCAATGGAAAAACGATTCAATGGAAAAAACGAAGGAGGTCAGGTCGATCAACGACTCTGGCTTAGCTCAAGAGAATGAGAGGTTGGGTTGAGAGAATGAATGGCAGCACCTGTACAGACAGACAAGCATGGCTAACGGGTATAAGAGACGCCTTTTATATCCAGCAGCATGCCTCGAGGCCTGACGATCGCCAGTCCTGCCAGCTCTCCATAAACGGCAGTGTTTCCACTGGAGCTGGCTCCGAGTGAGTGCAGTATGGGTCCTGTTTCATCGTGAAACAGAGGGTGAGAGCGCCGTTGTTCGACCGCGGCGGAACTATCAACACTAACTGTTGCAGGCGCCGCCCCTAGGGCTAGCGCATGGTCCTTTATTTCCTCAGATATAATAGCCAACGCTGGCAAAGAGCGTTCTAGAGCCCCTGGCGCTCGGAGAAATACAGGTTATATACTTAAGTGAGACACTAAGCGCCCGAAGAAGATCCGGTTCGCAGGTGCTTCCATTTTACCGGCGTGGCATCAATGAATATAACCAGAAAGCTGCACAGACAACTCATATACACGGCAAGTCGCAAGGACGGTAAATGACAGATCAGATCGGGGTATCACATACAATCTTGGGCGTATCAATTGATTGCAAGGTTCACCGGGAATGCCATATAAAACGAGACAGGGGCAGGCTGCCCAGAAACAAATAAACAAGTCATGGGTTCGCAAAGCATGCAAACGGCGAAGACGGTAAAATAAAAAGGAAAATTACCCGAAAGAGTGGGACTGATGACTCGAGCTAGAGCTGCTCATGCTGCTGCCATTCTCGCTGGTCGGCGTCGATGTCTCCAGCACAACTTGCTGCCGGATAGACACGATCCATTCATGCTGCAGCAGTTCCGCAGCGGTGGACCGCCTCATGGGATCGCACTCGAAACAGCGGCGCAGAAATTCGACACCGAGGTCGCTGAGCTGGTCCTGCGACGGGAGCTGCGGCTGTTTCCCCTGCGCGATGTTGTACATGATCGCCCACTCGTTGTCCAGCGCCGACCACGGGCGGCGGCCCGTCGCCATTTCTAGGATCACACATCCCATCGACCAGATATCGACTGCGCCCTGGTGGTTGACTAGCTTGGCCGAATCGCCACGGATGATCTCCGGCGACATATACATTGGCGTGCCCGTCATTGTCTTTTGGTTTTTGAATTGGTGCGCGAGCTGCGACTCTTTCGGGTATCCGCCCGGGACCTCGTCCATGGGTACCATAGTTCTGCCCTGGCGTGCAATGATCTTGGCCGCGCCGAAATCGACGTACTTGATGATTCCGTTGTGGTCGAGTAAGATGTTCTCCGGCTTGATGTCGCGGTGGACGATTCCGGACTGGTGCAGATACGCCAGGCCCTCGAGGAGCTGGAGAGCGTAGACCATGATGACTGTCTCATCTTCCACGCGGCCGTGCTCCAGTAGACTGGCAAGGGATCCACCCGCGCAGTATTCCATGAAGAGGTATACCTTATCGCGATGCACCTCGATGCCTTGGTACGAAACGATGTTAGGGTGGTCCAAGACCTCAAGCACGCCCATTTCGTCCCGGATCTGCTGGGCGATCTTGGGGATGAGTTGCGGGTCCTGCAGGCGGACCTCCTTGACTGCCATGAGAAGGTTGTTCTCCATGTTGATGGCCGCATAGACAGACCCAAATGTGCCTCCTCCAATGAGCTGGCCCTGCTGCCAGCGCAGAGTAACGTTGGTGGCCGACGAGGAGAGAACGGTAAGCGACCTATCCGCCTCGTTGGATCCCTCCAGCACCCTTCCCAGCGCTCGACGCTTCGCATCTTCTTCTACTCGATCATCTTCAATAGCGTTCAGCTTGACCAAACGATGCTCACGAACAAGTTCCATCGCATTCTCATCCGAAAGTAGTCGTCCCGCAGCAATCTTCCGAGCGCCTCCTCGCTCCTCCATCCGCTGCTTCTCGGCCTGCGCCGCAAGGGACGACCTAGCTCCCATGATATCGAAGTGAGAGATCAAAAGGGACATACACCCAGCCACCTTAAGTCTTATCCGGCCAAACTGCGCGTCGTCCATTGTAAGAAGATGCCTGCTGGAGGTTATCGCCATAGCAAACTCAAGCGCTGCCACAGCCCACTTGAACGTCTTCCGGTCGGAGGCATCGCAATCGTCGCAGACGAACGAAACCCATTCAAGGGATAGCTCCACGAGGCGGGCACTGTTCATGGCGCGCCTGCTTGAGTCAACATATATGGAAGACCGCTTGCCGAATTCCGTTGCGAAGGCATAGCAGGCCTGGATAAGCTCGTGATTTTCAACGCCTCTTGTTTTGAGCTTGTCCCTAATCACGGCGACGCTGTCCATGATGGTCATAGAAAGCTTAAACGAGATTTTCTTAATTTTGTTCAGCTCCGCATTGACACGTCCCAGGTTGGCCCGCTGCTCGACTATCATATCGAACTGCATCCCAGTCAGCTGGGCCAATTCCTGCCTGGCATTTGACAACCGCTGTTGCGTTCCTTCCACAACAAGCCGCAGCTTGCCAATGCGCATGTCCGTAGGATGCTCCCGTATCTCCACCTCCATCTCCCTGCCCGCCCAGTTCAAGGGCTTTTCAGGCCGGACCACCAAGATGTAGGGCGCATGGACGCCGTCCTTCGTCGGATCCTCTTCACCGAAAGACGTAGTCAGGATAGCTTGGATGTCTGCTGGACGGTCCCATAATGCGGGATGCGCAAAGAGGTAAACTCCCTTCTGACTGACAGATGTAACTGACTTCACGAGGAAATGGTCGGTAATAAGGAGTGACTCGAAAAAGTCATAGGCCATGTCAGATGGAATGTTATATTCCGTAGCGTTTTCAAACAATTGGCGCAGAAACCGCGCAAATCGGTACAGCTTCCGTTGCCGGATTCGTGTCGAGTCCAGGACACTCTTGTAACGTTTGTCCATGTCAGTCAGGTCTTCTTCTGAAAGTTTAGTCCGCTCTCGTTCAAAATGGACCATCAAGCGTTGGATTGACTTTGCAGTCAAAGCGCTAATGCGCCATCAGCTACCATAAACGGCCCGGAGGGGGAGCGGGCTTACCTGAATTGTTCAGCGACTTCAACATCTCCGCCGTCCAGCTGGCGCCCAGTTGTAATCGAATATCCCCATTCTTGCTCCAAAATCTCTGCCTCTTTGAATGTGTTCTTATTCGCATTCAACTTCCAATTCAGTAGTCGAAAGTAATATTTCATGGCATCCAAAGCGACAGAGTCAAAGTTTTCATCGATGCAGGGAGGTAGATCCCAGCCAGGCTCTGGCCTAGCGATATCCAGGTAGCGCTGCTTAACCTCCACTGCCAGATTCATTAAAATCTGGAACTGCGAAATCATTTGATCGATCAATATCGGAGACTGTTGGGCAGGGTCTCTCAGCTTGTTGGCGTACGATAGGCGGACACGTATGATCTCTTCTATCAGACGTGAAGGGAAGTTGATCAGGGTGAGAAGCTCCTCGATGTAGGGCGGCAGGTAACGTTTGGCAAACGCTTCGGAATTTTCGATCAAGGTGCTCTTCGCTTTTTCAATTATTTTGCCAATCCCGTTTAGCAAGTTGTGTTCGCCTTGGAGCGTTCTCAAACCATCCTCCTTCATGACGCGGTCGAGAAAGGTCGATTCATCGGAAAGGTCATTATTGGCTGACTTAACCCTCGATTTCATAAAATCAAGCTCATCATTCCCGACCCATTTCCGCAGGACAGCTAGCTGAGTGCTGATGAGGGCCGTAGTGTTATGCCATGCGAAGATCGCGCCCCGACTCGACCGGTATTCTTCCGAAGCGACACGGGTATAGGCAGCCTCGAGGTCCTTGTGCGTCGAGTAGAGCAGTTCGCACTTTTCGACCTTTTCCGCAACATCTTCGACCTGCTGGATTGGTGATTTCCCGATCTCCTTCTCTCCCTTAATTTGGAAGTTTATGACATCTTCAATCAGAGGGGCAATGCGTGACCGAGCATCATCAAGGTATTTCTGCTGGAGAGGGATACTTCGCCCGCACGTTCTCGCCCTAACCCCAATCCAGATTTCCATGTTTTGAGCAGCGGACCTCCTCGATTCCGTCGAGCCAATCAGTCGCTGTTTCTCCTGCTTTACCACATCCCCTTTGAGAACCGAGGCCAACATCGAGTGCCATTCAAGTCTTTCTTTATTTTTCGGGTTCTCTAGTTCATCGACGGTCGGCTGGTTGTCGTCCGCCAGGAAAGACTGAATATCAAGGTCGTACGCGTCGTCCTCGAACGGGACCTCTGAGGACGGTGAGGGCTCCTCTGTTTCAGGATCCCAGCCCGCCATGTTAGTATTCTGGGCATCCTGGAAATGAAGATGCCATGCTTGTGGATCGGCCCGAATGCGTTGAACGTAAGCCTTCTCCTGTGCTCGGTACTGCGCGTTGGGGTCCCGTCTCGCGCCCCGTTTGGCAGACGAGGACCGTTGACGCTCATTTTGAAAGTTTATATATTGTGGAGGCCGTCGCTGTGGCGCGTATGTGTTCGATGGTGTCCTGATAGGACCCGAAGGGCGCTGCGGTCTCAAATCGTGCTCCGGTAGCGAGTGCCCCTCCACAGGCGGCACTTTGTCGAATGCTGCCGTGGCACCAAGCTCGAGCCACGAGGGCGTGAGGGCGTGTTAGCTGTCCATGGCGAGACAGCGGCAGAATGAGACGGCGGCGGCGAGGAGGAGATGGAGGAAGGGAAAGGATGACTCTGGCCGTCGAGGTTATCAGAGAAATTGGAGTTCGACCTCACAGCATACGGCGGATGGACGAGCTCATCGGACGAATTAGAGCCGTCTGAGTCCTGCCTGACAAGGTTCGGGTGCTCCATTGTCTGAAATGTTCGATCCGACGGGGCCTCCATCTTGCATGGAGCTGTTCGTGGATGTCAAGGAGGCTGCTGGTTGAGGCTGGTTGAGGCTGGTGGGAGAGGCACGGGTGGCGGTGCAAGGTTATGCTTCAGTGTATTAGTCATTTATGTAGACGCTTACAAATTCATAATGGGAGTGCACAAATCGATCGTCGCCTCTGGAGCTCTGCGCCCCCCCCGCAGACTGCAACTCCTACTCACAGCCCAGCCATCTCCATTGAATCCCCTCGCTTTCCATTAGTTCTACGTTTACCATTATTCCACGCCTGTTCGCGCATCCATGACGACTGAAAACCACGAGGGCGCTGCTGACTCGGCGCCCGTTAACAACTTCCCCCAAGATCCCGCGGAATTCGATAGTGACCCGCGGGTCTCGTACTCGAAGCTGGACGACAGGTTTATACTGGAGACAGACGACGGGGAGGAGTTCACATACGATACAGTGTTGAAGCGGTGGATTCCGACGGTGTGTCCGAGCTTCCCTTCTAATTGGGTTTTGCCTTTGCGGACGTCCTTGAACGGCAGTCATTGGGTTCGTGGAAACTGATTGCCTGGTCGGGCTTGCCGTCCCGGTTGGTGTACTCCAGGTCGATGATGATTTGCTTCGACAACAACAAGAAGCCTACAAGGTCAAGGGTGTGGACGAGACAGAGCAGGTTTCTGCGCAACAGCTGAAGAAGAAGCGGAAACAGCAAGCTATGGCCGAAGAAGTAGGTAGACCGCTCATTACCTGCATTACACGACTTCAAGGGACAAAAGCTAAGCCAGGTGGCTGTAGAGCAATGCGCAGAAGCCAAAGAAGCAACGTGTCAACACAGCAGTCTTCGTCACGTCAATTCCTCTCGATGCCGATTTCGAAGAGATCCAGGGCGTTTTCTCCAAATGCGGCGTCATTGCCGAGGAGATTGACAGCGGTCGACCGCGGGTCAAGATGTACACAGATGATGAGGGTAACTTCAAGGGTGAAATTCTGGTTGTGTATTTCCGGCCGGAATCGGTCAATCTAGCAGTGCAGATGCTGGATGATTCCAACTTCAGACTGGGAGAAGCGGGGCCGCTGGGGCCCATGAGGGTTCAACCGGCTGATTTCTCCTTCAAAAGCCAGCAGGAGGCGCCTCCCAAGGCTACTATGAAGGACAAGAGAAAGATCATCCAGAGGACCCAGAAATTGAACAAGTACGTGTGGCCACTTTTTGGATAATTTGGGAACTACTCGCTGATCTTGGGCCAGTAAACTTGCCGACTGGGACGATGAGGACCCGTCCGCGTTGCCGGAGACTAACTCGAGGTTTGAGAAGGTCGTCATATTGAAGCATATGTTTACCTTGAAAGAATTGGAGGAGGATTCATCGGCTGTCCTCGAGATCAAAGACGATATCCGAGATGAGTGCTCCAAGCTCGGGGAGGTGACGAATGTCGTGTTGTACGACAAGGAACCCGATGGTATTGTCACAGTCCGCTTCGCCGACCCAGGAGCAGCACGGCAGTGCATCAGCGTTATGGATGGCCGTTTCTTCGGTGGAACCCGAGTTGAAGCATACATCGCGACAGGGGGAGAGAAGTTCCAGAAAACCAACGAGCAGCGGGCGGCCCTGGAGGATATGGCGGAGCGAGGCTTTGACGCGGAGGACCCGGAGGAGCAGCAGAGACTGGATGAGTTTGGGACGTGGCTGGAGAGCTCGCATGTGGTTGAGAACCGGGCGAAGTGAGGTGTGCTATTGTACAATGCAGTTATCGTGGACTGTTCACACCGTAGCTGGTCTAGATAAGTGTTAAGTGTATTGTATACTCGGAGCGGAAGAATAGCCGAGTCCCGTGACAGGCTAACCGGATCGGGGAATGCCCCTTATTTACGCTGCCCAAAGCGGATGTTGATTATTGTTGATCCTCTCCCACTTTTTCGCTTCTCTCACCGCTCGACTTCCCCTTCGTCTTCCTCTTCCTTTCCCTTCCCTCTCCCGGTCCTCTCTCTCTTCCTCTCCTTCCCATTGTCCCCGGGTCTCCCCCCTTCCATCGCCTTTTCTAACCCCGTTTCTCTGTCAATACCGCCAACATTTCCACAATGCGTGAGATCGTATGTTCTTGCCCTGGTCCGCCCGGACGCGTCTCCCCCTGAGACCCCACCCGTTCAACCATGGGCTCTTGCTGACTACCTCTGCCTTCTAGGTTCACCTTCAAACCGGCCAGTGCGTAAGTGCGACCTCGTCCGTTATGTATTTGGGAGTATTTGGGAATTGGTTCTCTTCGGTCTGGAGACTAAGCGCGGATTTCGATTAGGGCAACCAAATAGGTGCTGCTTTCTGGTACGTCTCGACCATGATAACAGGAACTTGGAACATGGATTCTGAGTGTCCCGGGTGTCAATTGCTGTTTACTAACTGGTATGCAGGCAGACTATCGCTGGCGAGCATGGCCTGGACGGCTCTGGTGTGTATGTAACCCAACGTTTTGGTGTTTCGGATACTTCCGAAAATGGATCGCCGCCTGACTGTTGGACAGGTACAATGGCACCTCTGATCTCCAGCTGGAGCGCATGAACGTCTACTTCAACGAGGTTCGTACTAGCGTTCGATTTAACTACGTGAGCATGTTCGATTCTGACCGTATCCCAGGCCAGCGGAAACAAGTACGTTCCTCGTGCCGTTCTGGTCGACCTTGAGCCCGGTACCATGGATGCTGTCCGTTCCGGTCCCTTTGGTCAGCTCTTCCGTCCCGACAACTTTGTTTTCGGCCAGTCGGGCGCTGGTAACAACTGGGCCAAGGGTCACTACACGGAGGGTGCCGAGCTGGTTGACAGCGTCGTCGATGTCGTCCGTCGCGAAGCTGAGGCCTGCGATTGCCTCCAGGGTTTCCAGATCACCCACTCCCTCGGCGGTGGCACCGGTGCCGGTATGGGTACTCTCCTGATTTCCAAGATCCGCGAGGAGTTCCCAGACCGTATGATGGCCACCTTCTCCGTTGTCCCGTCCCCCAAGGTCTCCGACACCGTTGTCGAGCCTTACAACGCGACCCTCTCCGTCCACCAGCTTGTTGAGCACTCCGACGAGACCTTCTGCATTGACAACGAGGCCCTGTACGACATTTGCATGCGCACCCTCAAGCTCACCAACCCCTCGTACGGTGACCTGAACTACCTGGTTTCTGCCGTCATGTCCGGCATTACCACTTGCCTCCGCTTCCCAGGCCAGCTCAACTCCGATCTCCGCAAGCTGGCGGTCAACATGGTTCCTTTCCCTCGTCTGCACTTCTTCATGGTCGGCTTTGCTCCTCTGACCAGCCGTGGTGCCCACTCCTTCCGAGCCGTCACCGTCCCCGAGTTGACCCAGCAGATGTTCGACCCCAAGAACATGATGGCTGCCTCCGACTTCCGCAATGGACGTTATCTGACCTGCTCTGCCATCTTGTGAGTGCTTACCAGTCTGGGTCTTACGGCGTATATTATTGCTAACTTTCGTCCAGCCGTGGTAAGGTGTCGATGAAGGAGGTTGAGGACCAGATGCGCAACATCCAGAGCAAGAACCAGTCCTACTTCGTTGAGTGGATTCCCAACAACATCCAGACCGCTCTTTGCTCCATCCCTCCCCGTGGCCTTAAGATGTCCTCGACGTTTATCGGCAACTCGACCTCGATTCAGGAGCTATTCAAGCGTGTCGGCGACCAGTTCACTGCTATGTTCCGCCGTAAGGCTTTCTTGCATTGGTACACTGGCGAGGGTATGGACGAGATGGAGTTCACTGAGGCTGAGAGCAACATGAACGACCTTGTCTCTGAGTACCAGCAGTACCAGGATGCCTCGGTCTCCGAGGGCGAGGAGGAATAGTAAGTCTGACCCAGCTGTGATGCTTGGTTGAATAAGTGTGCTGACTTGGCCGCAGCATTGAGGAGGAGCCCCTTGAGGGAGAGGAGTAAATTCCCGATCAAGAAACGAATTGAGACCTGCTCAGAGCAGTAATACCCTTGATATGCCTTCGTTCTGTACGACTCTGGCCGATGTGCAGGTCCTTGTCCTATCTGAATTATTTGTTGGAGCGCTCTTACACTTCCTGTTTCTAATTCCCATCGGCCTACGGCCCTGAAACTTGAATTTGAATGGCACATAAAAGAGCAGTCCAACGAGGAATCACTATTTCATGATTTATTAGATTGCATCGTTTACTAAAAGGCAGAACTGGCATGCATCATAAGTCATGCAGCACATCCAAAGGTACCATCCGCTCATCCAGCCAACCTCAATGAAACGGACATCCACCAGTCCGGGAAGTCTTGAACTCCTCCATTGTCTTCTCCAGCGAGGTCTGCCCCTTTCCCTCGAAATACTTCGGCCCCACGTCTGGGATATAGTAGCCCTGCGGATAGTACTTGGAGCCCTCATCCCCGGGGAGCGGGCGGCCGAGCACCCAAGTAAGCCAGGCAACGGGGCCCCAGCGGTTCCAGAAAGTGGGTTTCACGTAGTAGGGCGCCGCCTCCCATTTCGTGATGAAGATGCGGTCGTTCTCGTCGGGCTCGGGGGCGTAAGACGTGTAGCGGAGGAAGTGCGGACGAGGCGGAGAGAGGTAGCGGAGTGCGAGGCGGCGGAGAGTGAGGAGCGAAGAGAATACTTTGGCGTATGCAGGAGACGGGGGGTCATACCTATGACAGGTCGTCAGAACGACTCCAGCATGAAATAAGGCTGGGGTATAGGTAATGACTTACAGCATCGCCCGCCTCAACCGCTCATCCATCATAAACGAAACAAACTTCAGTCCCACGGGCACCAGGGCCTTGGGGAGCATATAAACCAGCACAGCGGTGGTCTGGTCGGCCGTCTCGCGGTTCTTGATATCAGGAACCATGCATCGCTTCTCGTACCCCTCGCTCCAGGCCCCGATCTCCTCGAGCCAGTGCAGGCCATCGCGAAACCCCGTCTTGCCCGAGGGCAGCTCGCTGTAGCTCACCTCCAGCCCGTCGCCGATACTCTTCCAGAAGGTGCCGATGGCGCATTTCTCGAGCTCGGTCAGCGAGCGCCACTCGTAGTCCTCGACGAAGCGGATCGGCTGCGTCGCAAACAGGCTTAGCGTGTAGAGCATGTCAGAGTCGAGGATTTTGCCCGAGGCGCGGTAGCTGCTGTGGATGAAGCGGGTGCGGGCGATGGCGGTACAGGCCCGGTACGAGGTCGGGGCCTGGCCGACGAATTCTTGGATGAGGGCTCCGGTGTCGCTGTAGCGTTTCAACGAGGTTCCTGATTTCGAGAACTGGCTTGTGTCGGTGAGGGTGTGTGAGATTGAGGGGATGCCGTATGTCTGGTCGGATGATTAGCACTGTACTGCGGGTTTGAACGGGAACGGGGATGGGGACGGACCCGGAAAAGGGCAAACTGAAGGGCTTTGATGTATATAAACGGGAACTCAAGCTGTATTAGCTGTTTCTGGATGTCGAAGGCCTCGTCGTCGGTCATTTCCCCCAGCGGAGAGGCCCCGCTGGTGTACTTGTTGTATTTCTCATGGAGATGCTGGACGCGGCGGAAGCGGAGGAGGGAGACGAGGAGAGGGTAGACCAGGATCAGCGGGATGGTGTATGGCAAGACCTGGCTGAGCTCGACGGACTGAGGACCAAGGAACATGGTGAGGGTGGATTGTTTACAGAGATCTCGCGTTGGAGGATGAGGAGGAAAAGGCGGAGAGAAGAACTACCGCCCCGCATTCTCCATCAGGGCTTCTCCTTTAGGGCTAACCCTATGATTTGCTCTCGGCCCGGCCCTTCCTCGGTTGTTCTACATCCATTCATCCATCCATCCATTCGAGAAACATGACCGCAAAGGTGAGTTATCCGGGTCTTTAAACATGCCCTGCGAGTCTTTCTATCCTGCAATTACTTGCTGATGCTCACGCCTCTGCGAAATTAAATCACCTAGTACTACACTTTACCTAACTGCCTATCCACAGGATATACCTACCGCCATAAGGAGACGAGTAAGTATCCGGAAACAAAGGAACCGAAGAAAAGAAGCTATGCCCTCTTGAAACCCAACCAACCCCAATGCGAGAAGTAAGTCTACATAAGCCCGACACACCCATTTTCCGATCGCAGACGCCTATGCCATCTGGAATTAGAAGACATGAGCAGAAGTAAAGGCGATAGTATGCTCGAACATAGAAGACTAGACGGATGGAGCGATGACAACATAAGGAACGGACCGGCTGGCTAGAGAGGACGCAAACTCGATGTCGAGATCGTAATGTTGCGCCTGATAGAAGGTTGACAACGTGTCAATCGTATAATAGGCGAGGTAGGGAAGAATCGAAGGATAGAGGAGTAGCCATAAGCTTAGGCAAGCAGGCTATGACTGGCTTTGATTAGATCGAGAATGTTGCGACCCCGACCTGCTGTCACGAGTGGCGGCTTCGCGTCCAGGAGGAATATGCTCGAAGGTGGGAATTAAGTCCGGGTTCTGGCTAGGAGGTGACGTGGCTGATGGCGTGTAGTCTGCCACCACTTGGTCGTCGTTGGCCGTCTCGGGATGCAGCTCAATGCCCTGCTGTTGATCCAGTCCACCGTGCTGGCTGTTCACCGGGAATGCGGCCCCGTCGCCACCCTCGTTCCTCTCAATCGGCGACCAGCCTGCAATACTGCCGGCAACTACTCCCGCCATGGCAGTTGCCGGGCCAAACGCCGAGCTGGACCGCGAGCGAGGTCTCTTCGAGCGTGAATCGGGGGTTGCAGACCGCGGCGACAGACGGCCGTTGTCGCTTGGTTCTCCCACCGGCGTGCCGGGGGCCGAGCTCTCTCTCGAGCCGCTGCGCGACGTCGACAGTAGTTCGTGCGGGTGCTGCAGTTTATGCTTGAGTTGCCTCAACCGGCCCCCGCGGACAGTCTTGAGGAAGGTCAACTGGTCCTTAATTTCCTCCAGGGCCGGGTTCCACACATAGCGTGTATTTTCATCAGAGATTAGGACCTGAGGGCCCTTCTTGCGAGTCCATAACTTAGGAACGAGTTTGCCTGCAAGCTTATCGGGGATTAAGCGGATGATTACCGCTACTGGGATCGAGATCACCCCCAGTACGAGTGAAACGCCCCACTGGGGCCCGTTGAGACGCTGAACCGAAAAGGCGGCTCCGCCGACGAAAATGATCAAGACTTGCCCACCCATGATGATAAATTGAATACCGATGAACCACTTATTTCGATGCATTCCCTCGAAGATATTGAATCGATTGTCAAGGCGACGGGCGCTGGCGGCTGTCAGCTGCTGGCTTTCCGCACAATGCTCGCGTTATACTTACTTCCACTGGTTGAATATCTGCATCCAAACAAAGGTGTTGAACACCACCGTCTGCAGATATTCATATTCCATGGGTGTGCTGTAATTGAAGATGGTTTTTCCAGCAAAGTTTAGGACGAACGTGACAATCAATTGATAGATGCTTTGTCCGATGATCATCTTCCACATTGTCGGGCTTATCAGAGGAGCCGATTTTGGCTCCGGCCGGCGGTTGAAAACATTGGGAGAAGGGGGATCGGTCGCTGTTAGAATTGTCAGATGAGCACTAATCGCATGTCCGGACAACATACCCAGAGCTAAGGCGGCAAAAGTGTCCATGATCAGGTTAACCCACAGAAGTTGGACAGCCGTAAGGACCGCTTCTTCATCCTCACTGGCAACCGCAGAGATAAAGGTGAGAATTACGGCAGTGATGTTGACCGTGACTTGGAACTAGGCAAGGGTTAGCATATTTGCCATATTCAACTGCTTGACTTGGGAACCTACCTGCAGAAACTTCTTGACGGCGTCATTCACAGTCCGTCCCCAGGCCATAGCCTTGACAATAGAAGCAAAGTTGTCATCCATCAGAATGATATCGGACGCCTCCTTGGCTACTTCCGTTCCGGTAATGCCCATTGAGAATCCAACGTCGGCCGTCTTGAGAGCTTGGGCGTCGTTCGTTCCATCACCGGTGACAGCAACAGTCTCCCCGAGCCGCTTGAGATGGTAAACCAAAATCTTCTTGTCATCGGGGCTAGACCTTGCGACGACCTGCAGCCTTGGAATGATTTGGTGCATTTGGCGAGTGCTTAGCTGTCGGAACTTGGGACCTTCGATGGCAATTCCACCGGGTGTGAAGATCCCACATTCCTCTGCAATAGCCTTGGCCGTTACGATATTGTCACCGGTCACCATTCTCACAAAGACGCCCGCTCGCTGGCATTGGTGCACGGCCTCCGCCACTCCGTCCCTTACAGGGTCCTGGATCCCAAAGATGCCAAACATTACCATGTCCTTGAAGATAGCGTCGAAGTCAGCCATGCTACGATCTTCTTCCTGCGTAGGTACACCGCGGGGCGGCCACTGGTCGAAGTCGCGATAGACCAGGGCGATGTTCCTCAACGAACGGGAAGCGTAGCTGGTCATGATCGTATCCAGGTCCGTCCGGGTCTCCTCAAAGAGTTCTGTCTCGGACAGGTCCTTGGAAGGCTCACGTATAATTCGCGACGATTTGGCAGCCAGGATTTCCGAGGCACCCTTGACCAGCACTCGATACTTCCCATTTTCCATCTTGATAACCACCGCCATGCACTTGCGACCCGAGTCGAAAGGGACCATTTGAACTATCTTGGTGTTTGCTCTCTCCTCGCCCACAGGACCCATTCCCAAGTGACTTCGAGCAAAGCTGAGAAGAGCCGTCTCCGTCTTCGATCCGATAAACGTCATCACGCCTTCTTGCTCTCCCTCAAACGCTGTGGAATTGAGCACGATGGACTGGAGAAGCAGCGCCTTGACCGCAGGGGACAGCGAGGCTACAAACTCGGACGGAGATGCATCGCCGCGCACTGTCCCTTCTTCTGACTCTGGCATGGGCGTATTTTGAGGATTGCCAGAGGCCTTGTCTCCGAACCTGGATTCCGTGCCCAAGGTGGCGGCGACAGCGGTCATTTTGTTCTCCGTAAGAGTACCTGTCTTATCGGAACAGATTGTGGTCGCATTGCCCATGGTTTCACAGGCCTTTAGCAACCGTACCAGGTTGTTATCCTTTAGCATCCTCGTTGTGGCGAAAGCAAGGGCGAGTGTAACGGCTAGGGGCAGTCCTTCAGGCACAGCAACGACAACT
This sequence comes from Aspergillus sp. HF37, assembly GCA_003698115.1. NCBI lineage: Eukaryota > Fungi > Ascomycota > Eurotiomycetes > Eurotiales > Aspergillaceae > Aspergillus > Aspergillus sp. HF37. The sequence goes on from RAQS01000134.1 coordinate 14,925, forward strand.
ATGGTAACGGCAACAATGAAGATCTGAAGAAACGCCTGTCCTTTTTTATCCCCACCCTCGAGCCTATTCAGGTGAACGAGAAACTTGATGAATAGCACAACAAACAGCAGCAATCCAGAGCCGAGACCCAGCTTGGCGATGTATTCGGCCAAGATATTCAACTTCATTTGTAACGGGGTCGTCTGGCCTTCATCCTGAAGGGAGGCCATTGTCTTCCCATATGTCGAGTTGACACCAGTGGCAGTGACCAGAAAGGTTCCCACGCCCTCTGACACCTTGGCACCTGAAATTATGAACGGGTCGTGTTTAGAGAGATTCTCGCCCTCTTCGATAGCGCGGTACACCTCATTCGCTGCGACCTTGCGTAATACGTCCGACTCTCCGGTAGCGGAGGATTCATCGCATTTCACATTGTGACCGTTGATGAAGATGCCATCGACCGGAACCAGGTCACCGGGCTCAAGGTGCATGACATCGCCAACAAGGACATCGATAATATTTATCTCAGTCGTCTTCCCGGACCGAAGGAGCTTGACGAAACGGTCATCCTTCTTCTTATTCAGTTTCACAAACTGGCGCTCCTTCTGCCAGTCATTCGCAGCACCCACGACCACGACGACCAGGATAGCCACTATGATGGCCACGCCCTCGACCCACTGCACGTCTCCCTCGCTCGACGGCGATAGGGATTGATAAATACCAACGGCGAGTGAAATTATGGCAGCTATGGTTAGCAGAATCAGAACCTTGTCGTTGTACGCAAGCCATGCCAACTGCAGGATGTTTTTGGCCTTTTTCTCAGGGAGCTTGTTATTTCCGAACACGCGCCTGCGGTCAGCAAAGGCGTCATCGGCGCGCTTTGACGGGCCGTTATCAGACGAGCTCGATGGCGGGAGCGGAGAAACCGACTTGGGAAAAGATTGCTGCCCGGACATGGTTGCATCTTCAAAGCTCACCGCGCCCTCTAGGCTGGTCTCATCGACGCTCAAACCGGTTGCGGCGTCAGTCCGTAACCCCTTCTCCAACCCACGCATACCGCCAAGAGCGTGAAACGCACCCAGGCTCTTCGGGTTCAGGAGCTTACTCAACTGTCCGGGCGAGAAGCCGAATCGGTTGTCCTCCACATCAAACTCCGCTTCCCTCCCCGGGTCGGGTTTGAGGGCTTCCTCGTCACTGACAATGGTACCCTTTGTAAAGTCGGATTGCGAGCCCTGGTTCGAGCCCTGGTTCTTAGAAGAGCCGTTGGTGTCGGCTGCGTACGTGCTCGAGGTCTGACTCTTATCCCCCGACGACTCCAACGAATCGCCGCCGGACCGCGCGCCCGGAACAGCGAGGAAATTGGGATTGGGCTCTGCGGTTTTGGAGGTGGGGGATAGCATGTTGTTCGGCGAGGCTGGGCGATCATCGCGGTCACGGGGATCTGACGAGGTATCGGAACAGGCAGACCCTAGCGATCGTGTGTCTGCGACCGAAGCGCCGGCGTGGTTTAAGAGCGGACTCATATCAGAGACATCTGCATTGTCTGTGGAGGCATCCCGGGATGGCCGTTGTTCTGCCGCCGGTTGGGCCTGCAGTGGCGGCTGGGCCTGGTCAGGAGTCCCGCTCGCGCCCGATGTGTCGATAGTGATGGTTGGAGCTCTCTCCCTCCGCAGGGGAGACGACTGCTTGGGGTCTCCTTTGTCGGATTTCGAATCCGCCATGGCTTACCCAAAACGAGAGCTGCGCAGGACGTGAGTCGACGGCCGAGGGAAGGGCACCATTTAGCAACCAACCAGCAATTGAGCTTTCGAGCTGGGGCTTTATCGAGGGATACCGGTAATTACGGACTGCTCTCCTTCTTCGGCCGACAGAGCAAAGTCGCAGATGGTACAGGAATAGCTGGAGACAGTGGGCGTCCACATCGACTGGCTGGCTGGCTGGCTGGCTGGATATGAGCTGGATAGAGACGCGTGGGAAAGAAAGGCGGTCGGTGGCCGGGACTGGCGAGGTTGGACGAGTCAATACAGACCAGTCCAGTCCGCGAAAAGGAATAACAGAGGTTCAGAGCACTGATGACAGGGAGCAAAGGACGGGGCCAAGCTCATGAGCGTGGAGACCGACAGGGCTGTAGGGCAGACAGAGCCAAGTGTACCGTGGACGACGGTGGACGACGGTGGACGACGGTGGACGACGGAGGTCTTGGGAGGCAGCGAGAGTCTTGAGAGGATGGAGATGGCAGGAGACGAGAGGCCATACAGATCGCTGAGCAGCAAGAATGTACAATACATATTGCATTACATACAACGGGACATGTAATAAATTGGCCAATCAGAGGCTGCGAGTTTGAGCACGGATTAGGTTGGAACGGCGTATGCTTGGCAGCTGCACTGCCTCACTGCCACGGTCCAGACCGCCCGACTCGTCGTCAACGCAGCATCATCCATCAGATTGACCCACTTCTTGTGCAGAACCCTGTTTACGTTGATCATGGAGTACATACAGTACAGTACGGTACGTACAGGGAACATACATCCTGTACAGGTACCGTGTATATACTCCGTACCTGTTGTCCTGGTGCTGACTCTGCCAGGCTGTCGGTGTAACAATGTACCTCGAATAATCACGCCTCGATGGTAAACACGTGTTACAAATATCCATCCCATGCAATGTTACCCTACCAGCCCTGCCTCGCACCACGCAATGCCTAATATACACTCGGCCCTCACGACGGCCCGCCATGTTGCCTCGTCTCGCGCACAAACTCGTGGAACTCCTCGTCCTGCTCGCCCGCCGGCTCCACGTGCCAGATTCCCTGTGTTTCGCCTCCCGGCTGCCGCTTGTCGCGCGTCGCCCCGAGCCTCACCATCGACTTGCTGGTGATCGCCAATGCATCCACCAGCTCGCCCATCCGCCGCGACTTGATGAAGCTCTGCGACAGATGCTCGTTCTCCGACACCTGCACCGCCAGGTTCATGCAGTGCGTCAGATACTCGCTCGACAGTGTGTAGCTCGACGAATAAAGCACGTTGTGGTACTCCAGGAAGAGCTCCGGGATGTATGCGTTTCGGATCTCTTCCAGCTCGGCGCATTCGGTTTCTTCATCGTTGAGCTCGATCAGCCGTCGTCCAGCGATATCTCATTAGGGAAAAGGGCTATCTTACCATCCGCACCATCGGTCAGACACTCCTCCAGGATCTTGTCCATTTGGTGTGAAGCTAGGTCCAGGGATTCCTGCACTCCATCCAGGAGTTGCTTCAAGGTGCCCGAGTCCCGTCTCTGTCTACCTCTGTATCCTCATTAATACATGTTTCGGCTGGGTGTCCCGCGAACTTACTTCACAAACTTATGGTAGTTGTTGGCATATTTCTCCAACACGTCGAACGCAATGATCAGCTGTTCCAGCTCGCGCATCGACTGCGACTGCAGGTATAGGACATTACGCTCGCTGCCAGACGGCGTGCCATTTGACATCGACGGCCGCTGTCGTTTGTGGGCTGACCCAAGCACTCTCGACTTGCTCGGACTGGGCGGTTCCGATGCACTTGCCGCTACTCCATCTTCCGTTGGAAATGGGAACTCGGCCACGTCGAACCCGAATGCTTTCAGTGAGATGTCTGACAGCCTCATGCGTGTGCTCAGCTCTCGAGCCGCAGCGAGCTTGCCGCTGACTGTAAAAGAATCAGTAAACTCGATTCAGCGCCTCCAAATCCAAGAAGCTTACTGAAAAATCTCCGGTACGACAGAGCACCAAGATGGCATATCTTCCCCCATTGGCCGTCGATATATCGCAGCCATTCAAGACTCCGGATAATCTGCTCGTCATCGAATGAAATATCCGTCCCAACGTAGTCCTTCCTGATTGATGCCAGTTCTCGACTTCCGCCCGGCGCCGTGAAGACCTTTGCGTATCGCCGGAGCGTCCTCGGATGTTCTATCGCAGACACGTTGTGCCACACCCACACCCATTGATCCTCCAGAACAGCTTCGATGTCAATCCCGTGCTTTTCCATCAGTTTAACCTGCTGCTTTCTTTCCCTCCGGTCAACAATTCCAATCATGATCTTGCCAAGAACAGAATGCCTCAGATCTGCTGGCAGCAGAGACGCGTATAAGGGTATCGGATCGTATACGCCCGCCTCCTCCAAGGCCGCAATGTATCCGACCACATTTACAGATGCCATTCCGAAGGCCTGTGTGTCCATACGGGTATAGCCCATGGAGCGGACTATCACGTAGAGGTGGCTAGCGATCCGTAGGGCATCTTCATCGTTGGCAGCCATTACAATACTCTCATCCACCTGATAAGGCGATAAATCTGGCACAAGGGAGGAACGGTCGGGGCTGGCGGCCGCGGCGCGGGAAACTGTTTTGGCCGACGCATGGAAAAACTTGTCATAGGCTTTGCTCATGATGGCCGCTTGCATGGTTCGATACGGATTGCGCGCCTCGGCACCCACGCTCTCGCTGGTCGTCAGGTGTCGCAGGAATTGAAGTAAATCATCGAATCCCATCGGCTCCGGTATAAAGGCCACAGGGACAGCAGGCGAATTTGTGATTTTCCGCTGGAGCTGCCTGCAGAACCCTTGATAGCGTGAGATCAGAACGTTGTTTAGGTGGACATAAACGTAATCGTCCCAGCTTCGACAGGCGCTGAATGCGGACTGCGAATCGCCGCAGAGAAGACCATACACCGCACGCTGGAAATCGTCGACATTTCGGTTCTGCGCCAGAGCCGAACAGGAAGCGCGCCACGAGTTTTGAAGGCGAAAATTCATCATGCGTGCAGTTGAATCGTCGACTGGAGATTTCACCTCACCACAAAATCTCGCATCAACACTCGAGCCACAAAGGCTGGCTGCTCTCCAATTTTCCATGCGCTCTTGCGACCATTCACGGATCTTCGTCCAGCTCACCCCTTGCCTCAGCATCTTCCAACACGTCGCCCACGTTGCGCGCTCGTAGAACTTATCTTCCTTCTGAAGGCTCTGCCTTTGCCTGGTAACCGCGTCTGGATCCAAATGCGTGACCAGCGGATCTTTGGTGTCGGAGTTCACGAGTGAGGCGGCTATTCCCGGACCATTGGGCTCGAGTGGTTGAGGCCAAGCGCGAAGCCGCTTCTGCCCTTTGATTGACTCCTTGGTATACAGCCAGCCGTGTGACCACACCCCTTCGCCCCGTTCAGCCTGCCGCTCTAGGTCCGCAATTAAGGAATTCACGTCCTGAACTCCATATTTTGCAGTGTCTTCTAGCCATTTCAGCATAATCGTGCATTGCAGGGCGTAATGGTCTGCGTCCAGAAATTGCTCCCAAATCTGGCGGTCAGACGAGTACCGGTGCAGCTTCTGAAAAGCGGTCTTCTGAGCAGCCGTAGATCTGGCTCGGGTGTGGGGGTCGTCGACGCTGATTAGGTTGAGGAGCAGCTCCCAAGTCTCTTCTTCGAGTTGCAACCGTGCCACTTCGTCCTCTATCTGCCTGCTCACTGGATCTGGCGACGCTGCCTTTGCATTTTGGCTCATACTCCACCCCAGCTTCGCGCGCTTCAGAGTACGCTGCTTCGAAAGGTCATTCATAGCATTGCGCGTCAAGTCGCGGTAGGTCTGCACTAGCTGGTAGGCAGCCTGAAAGCTCTCGAACTCTTGCGGACGCGTTTCCTTTTGCTTAAACCGGTCGAGCTTCTCCGCGAATTCCTCGATCTGACGCGTCACGCGGTCTGCAGTGCGGCGGAGTGGATGCAGCGCTTGCTGTGCGCCTGCCGACGTGAATAACTCAGGGGGATTCAATCCTGAATCTACGGACGGGCTCATTAGCATTTTCCCATGAAACATGTAGGGGACCAGAGTCTGGAGAGCAACTTACCTGGGTGACCCTGGACCGAACCCATCTTGGATGCAGTATACGTAGGCCCAGTTCCGTTGACTTCAGATTCATGCGATCCTTCACTCTCGTCGTCGGCATCGTCGATCCCTTCGTCATTGCCATCATCTAATCCATCCTCGTCCTCGTCCTCAACCCCTTCCTCTTCGTCTTCCTCGTATACATCTTCGCCATCGTCCATCGGCTCGTCATCGTCGCCGTCGATCTCGATAAGATCCGGCTCATTGGAGGTCGGAGGCTGAGCAGGCTATAAGGCAATCAGCACATACAGAACGACAATGCGGGCAGTTGGAACCAACATTTACGGACAGAAACCCAGGGGCATTTCCGAAAGGACTCGGAGCTCCGGCCAAAGGAGCCATGGTCGACGGGGGGAGGGCAGCAGGGGACGGGGAGGTGTTTGGAGCTCGCGGCCAGAGTGTTTGGGGGAACTTTTTGGGCGAGGATGCGCTAGTCCGAGTTGGGTTTAGCTTGTAATCACCGCAACATAAAAAATCTGCCCGTCCTCCAGTTCTTCTTTTCTTCTCTCACAAATGTCTTTATTCTAGGCGATCATTAGAGTCTCGGGGCGAATAGCTCAATATTCGTCCAGGTCATGAACCTCATAGCGTGCTCAAGATTGCCTTAGAGCAATCTGGCAGTTCTTACACTTAGCCTAGCTCTTCACTCCCATGAAGGCTCAGACTGCAAAGGAATTGTCACAGACCTGGATGTCCACCACTCTGTCAACTATATTACATTCGCTCTATTTATCAATTGATTCCCTCCTTCAACTGTCCAGTGAGCGCTGTTTCAGCTTCAACCTCAGCAAGTTGGGCTTCGGGCAGCTGGGCGTCTTTGCGTCCTCGCCTCGCTCTTTGTAGAAGGCATTACAGCACAGGTACAGGGCGTCTATCTGGGACTGGCATTTCTCTTCCTTGTACGAGTTTTTGGTCAAACAATCTCCTCTTGTCAGCTACTGGACCGACCCGGGTGTCTTGTCTATTACCTTGGATGGCACACTGGCGTTGAAGTGTCAGCAACACCCACTCCTCAGACTCTGGGCCATTTACATACAGCTCGTGGATGGCAAGGAGGGTCGTATCTCACGTCCCGCTGGAAGTCTCCCTTCTCGAGCCATGAGCAATCACTTCTGGCGAAATCTGGGCCACACCTACCATGATGCCTTCTTCAAGAGACACAAAGGAAAGGGGTCTCTAGATTCAAATGGATTCACTGCGTGATGAGAAAGCACAAAGGCATGGAAGTGGCTGCAGTGAATGCGCAGTGAGGACCTGGAGCAGACAGTGATGCTCCCGCAGAAAAGATTCTCCGCCGCCTTTTCCTCCTCCAGAGGGTGGGGTCACGTTGCCTTCCTCCATCCAACTTGTGTTGCTTCTCTTCCTTTGCCTCTTCCGCCTCTGCTCGACTTTTCCTCTCCCTCTCTCTGACCACTTCTTTGACTGCCTCGCTCACTGCCTCTCTGGCTCCGGTAAGTGAATCCCCATCTTCAGCTAGTAGCTACCTCAAACTCACTCGGATTCAAGGTAGATTCTCTCTCTCCAGCTCTGTCATATCCGCACGATGTCCGATCCCTCGCCGCAAGCCCCCGCTGAGCCAGCGCCTGCTGCCGACCATTTGAACATCAAAGTCACCGACAGCAACAACGAGGTGTTCTTTAAAATTAAGAGGTCGACGCAGCTCAAGAAGTTGATGGACGCCTTCTGCGAGCGCCAGGGCAAACAGATCTCGACTGTGCGCTTCCTCTTTGACGGGACGCGCGTCAGGCCCGAGGACAGTCCCGACACGGTACATACATTTGCGATCCTCATGATAGTGGCTGGCTGATGCTAACATTTTCCCGATCCAGCTGGAGATGGACGATGGGGACACTCTGGAGGTACACCAGGAGCAGATCGGTGGATAGATGAACTCTCTGTTGTTGTCTCGCATTCAAATACGCTACAAGGCGCAAAGGTGGTTGGTTCTGGATTTCATGTGGTTCTCTGGTTCTCTGCGATAAGAAATGGCATAAGAGATAGCAATCAGTCTTTTTGAAGAGTCTTCAGCGCGCGCTTTTTGTCTCTGGTAGATCGGGGCGTCCATTTCTTGCGCGATACGAATACAGTACAGTAGTCTACCGCTCTTCTGTCGGCCCAGCCGGTGATCGAGCGACGAAAGACTTTCATTGTTTGACGCTGCAGTAGTATGAACTTGTCTATGAATTAGGCTCGCTATAGGCCTGTATTTAAGTGTCGAATTCGTCGATTTGTCGAGGAAAGCAGTTGAAGGCATGTTTTTCGATATACTACATAGGAGGACGGTATGTATTCGGTTCGTGAGACATGCCCACCTAGAAGCCCAATTAGATCTACTCGGTGGCCAATCCACATATGACCATCTCTAAATACTGACTACTTGAATGCCAATAATTGTATGCATTTCACAGTTCTTTTCACTGTGTTAAAAGATAAATGCAAACCATAAGGCCAAATAAATGATCAGATTCCATGTGTTCTGTGCCGCGACATTTGGTATAAGGCAGCAGGGACTATACCTATCGTAAGGATAACGTGAGCTCATGAGAGACTGGGACAAAGCAGAATGAAAAAGGAAGCAGGGAGAGAAGAGTATTGACCAAGATCCACCGAATACGCTACCCATATAGATAGAAACACCCGGATGAAGGAAATGCCGGTCCTTATTGCCGAATAGAGACGCCAGTTTGCAAATAATCATCGTGAGGCATGCCAGACAGGATATCGGGCAACGAGCGGCAACTTCCCAAGATAGAATCGCTAGGCAATTCAACATCCATAAGCACCGTGCGTCAGTCGAATGTAGGTGAAGTTCGTCGTGACAGAGATGCCAAATTCATGAAGATAGATCCAAATGTGTAGAAAACAGAAAAAGAAGAATAGAAACTGGGTTTCAGAGAAGTCCCTTGGCTTTACCGGAACTCAACTGCCGGAGCGCAGCCGTGGTCCTCGACATGAGTGAGCTCGAGTTGTTGATACCTAAATTGCCGGTCAAGTTAGCATGGATAACGACAAGGAGCAATGAATGGCGGTAGTACGAACTTCTCGCTCTTCGCATGAAAGTATATCCCACTAACGGTTCCCTGCACTTGGTTGAAGCAGATATAGTAGAACCCTTCAAAGCTTGCGCCTGAAATAGTCCGCACTTGATGATCAGGGACCAGGAAGTGCTCTTTCCACCGCATGAAGATGTGCTCCCGCTGAGAGAAGTTGCGGTAGGTAAAGTCTGGTCGTTTTGCCTGTTTAGCCAGCGGGCGCCAGGCGTCGAACCGGGACCAGTGGCTCATATCGGTTTTCTCCGTCGCGCCCCATGCCTCGTTCCGGGTTTTGAAGGTATATTTGGTTCCGATGATCTCGCCTTCGAAGAACGTCGTCAGGGTAGGATGGTCCTGCGTGAGGCCTGTTCACCAGCAAAACAGTTAGAGCGACTGACTCAAGTGAAGGTGTGATCCTACAGACCTTGTATCCGGAGGTAACCACAGAGATAGGACTCAGCCATATCGACGTGCTTAATTTCTACTTCCACGTTATACACCTGGCGGTCCGACTGCTGTGTCCCGACGAACTTGCTGCCCGCGCGTAGATAGGAAGAATGACTCGGCAGGAGCTTTGGGTGTTTGTTAGTTAGCTATATAGAAAAAAAAAAGGGCAAATTCCCCGGCGCAAACATACCCGAACGTTGGAGAATTCATAGCTGAGAAGCGATGTGGTGGAGGGGGAGGTGAGAGATGACGATTGCGGGGAAGATCGCGACGCTCCGCCGGAGGGACTCAATCTCCCCACCGCGGGATACTCCTCAGACTTGTGCATTTTGCTGATTGAGGGAGTCGACGTCGTCTGCAGCTTCGCGAGGTCCGAAGTCGGCTGCGCGATATCATCATCCGACCGAGCCTGCACGTGTGCATTGTCGCTAGCTGGGGAGAGTGGGTTATCAGGAGTATCACTGTCGTCTGTGACAGGCAAGTCAGGAGAGTGACTCCATGCCGACAATCTCTCGACTTCGGGAGGGCAAGTGGTTCGAGCGGAGAAGTCGTCGGGGACCGATGGAGTCGAGAGGTGGGACGTCCTGGCGCTCGGAGTCGGCATTGGAACTAATCAGGGCGGGTACACATTGGAAAGAGTGACATGAAGAGGTAGGGACAAGGGGAATGCAACAGGATGAGACAGAAGACGATAAAAGCGGCGGGAAGGAGAAAGGTTTAGGAGGAGGGGAGGAGGAGGAGAGGAAGTTGGAGAGGACAGGCCGTTAGGCAGGCCTGGCATTGCCCGAACAGGATAGGCGGGGAAAGCAGCTGAGCCATTCGCGGCTAGCCTACCCCGGCTGCCACAGCATGGGACATACGTACTTGACTAACCCTACATTAAGAACCCGCGATATATATTGTGTGTTGCGTCATTATACGGATAACCTTCGCATTTAAACGCCATGCCATGATTCCTCCCACACTCCGCGTTTAGATGGGCTTGATCTGCACTACACTCAGAAAACAGACAGCGTAAAGGGAAACGACAGAGCCATACCTTGAAGTGAAGAGAGATCAGAGAGAACGTAAGCGCTTTCAGGTCCTGGACCAGATAGTAGAATACTCGAAGTCCCTCCGGGTCTGCAGACTCGGTCACGTCTACCAACGAGCCGATCTTCGCAGTCTGTTCATCGCCAGTTAGAACAATATGCTGCCGATCTCAGAGACGGGATTCGGATGTACCTCGAACGAGATATGCTCATTCCCAAGCCGGATCTCCAGTTCTTGCCGTCCATCCTTGTTCTTCTGCGGCCATTTTGAATCGTCCTCCCTGTAGTCGCGCGATTAGCGGATGCCCCTAGGGATGCCGCCTCGAATAGCGTACTTCATAATTTCGCTGTCCTTGATTATGCGCTTCACCTCTTGGATCATCGACGAACTGACACACACTTGAAATCCGTCAGTCACGGCGTCACGGCATAGTCTTGCGCTGAAAACCCATCCACTCACTCTCTTTGCGGATCAACGAGTCATTCCGGTAGTTGGAATTGTTCGCATATCGAACAGCGGCACTGCTACCATCGCTCAGGGTGCGGAAATCAAATTCTACTCCATTAGCAGCTGTACCACGACAGAGGGACAATGGACCAACCTAGGAACTCATGCCCGAACCGCCCAGAGTGACCTGAGCTGCACGGTGTCAGCAGCCGCGGAAGTCTGGGCTCGCGTCCATCTTACTAGTAGCGGAGATAGAAGGGTTCGTTTTGAGCCGACATGGTGAATGTGTCCGGAGGAAGAGTCGAGGGAAGTAGATCGCTGCAGAATGCGGAATGCGAGATGGCCCGGCTTAGTCAGCACCACACCAAATGGCCAGTTGGACAACGAAGCTGCGGATGCCAACTCGCGCCGATGAAGCTGAGGGGAGCCGCTCTGCTCTGATTTACTTTCTTCTTCCTGCTCCAAGTCGCTCGGGGTGTCCGTCTGGTAGTATGACTCGCTTTTCTCCTATATCCCTCTGTTGCCTACTGACATCGCCCAGCTCTCCTCCCTCCTTATCCTTCACGGCCGCTTCTCCTGCAACCATTCCACCATGGCGTCGTTCCTCGACAATGCGTACAGCTTGGTCCATCTGGACAACACTGCAGATCAGCCGTCCTTGCAGGACCTGAGAGTGCAGCTGGAAAAGGGCAATGACGAGACCAAGATGGAGACCATGAGGAACGTAATCACGATCATGCTCAACGGAGACCCCATGCCCCAATTGTTGATGCATATAATCCGCTTTGTCATGCCGTCTAAAAGCAAGTCCCTGAAGAAGCTGCTTTATTTCTACTACGAGATCTGCCCGAAGCACGACACAAATGGCAAGCTCAAGCAGGAGATGATTCTGGTGTGGTAAGAATGGGCCCCTGGCATGATTTTATGGGCTGGTCAATAACGTGATTTTTTTTATAGCAACGGTATTCGAAATGACCTCCAACACCCCAATGAGTACGTTCGGGGCAACACCCTTCGTTTCCTGTGCAAGCTCCGCGAGCCGGAGCTGCTCGAACCGCTCCTCTCTTCCGCACGCTCGTGCTTGGATCACCGCCATGCCTATGTGCGGAAAAACGCAGTCTGGGCTGTTGCTTCCATATATCAACATTCAGAGTCCCTTATCCCGGACGCGCCTGAGCTTATCCAGACGTTCCTTGAAACCGAGACCGATGGCACGTGCAAGCGCAATGCGTTCGCCGCTCTCATGTCCATCAGCCACCAGAAGGCTTTGGAGTATTTGGCTGGGTCTTTCGATAGTGTACCAAACACGGACGAGCTACTACAACTCGCGGAGCTCGAATTTATTAGAAAGGATGCGGTGCAAAACACGCAGAACAGGGTGAGATGCTATTGGGCGCAATTTACCAGAGGCCGACTAACTTGCGACAGGCGAGATATCTGCGATTGATCTTTGACCTCCTCGATGCGTCAACGAGTACCGTGGTCTACGAAGCTGCAACATCCCTCACCGCCCTCACGAGTAACCCTGTCGCTGTCAAGGCTGCCGCCGGGAAACTGATCGAACTCTGTATCAAGGAGGCCGACAACAATGTCAAACTCATTGTGCTTGACCGGGTTGACCAGTTAAGAATTCGTAATGAGGGTGTTTTGGACGATCTCACCATGGAGATCCTCCGAGTCCTCTCCAGCCCTGATATCGACGTCCGACGGAAGGCCCTCGGAATTGCATTGGAGATGGTTTCTAGCAAGAACGTGGAAGAAATTGTCATGCTGCTGAAGAAGGAGCTTTCTAAGACCGTGGATGAGCAATACGAGAAGGTAGGTGGCACGCATGTCTCCAGCACAGCAATGGCGCTAACACTGCCTACAGAATAGCGAATATCGCCAGCTTCTGATCCAGTCGATACATAACTGTGCGATCAAATTCTCCGAGATTGCCGCCAGCGTTGTTGATCTTCTCATGGACTTTATTGCGGATTTCAACAACAACTCGGCAGTCGACGTGATTTCCTTTGTAAAGGAGGTCGTCGAGAAATTCCCTAAGCTCCGAGGCACCATTGTCGATCGTCTCGTTGCGACTCTGAGCGAGGTCCGCGCCGGGAAGGTCTACCGTGGCGTCCTTTGGGTCGTCGGAGAGTACTCGTTGGAGGAGAGTGATATCCGTGAGGCCTGGAAGAAAATTAGAGCCAGTCTGGGGGAGATCCCGATCTTGGCCTCTGAGCAGCGACTGCTTGATGAGGTTCCGGAGGAGAATGCTGCGATGAAGGAACAAGTCAACGGACATCCGAAGCCTGCGCCTCCCACCGGATCGAGAAAGGTTCTTGCTGATGGCACATATGCGACCGAGAGTGCTCTTACGAGTCAGACAGCCGCTGCTGCCAGGCTCGAGGCTGTTAAGGCTGCCCAAAAGCCACCCCTCCGCCAGTTGATCCTGGAAGGCAACTACTACCTGGCCACGGTTCTTTCATCTACTTTGACGAAATTGGTTATGCGCCACTCCGAAGTCTCCGAGGATTCCGCGCGCACAAATGCGCTTCGGGCGGAAGCTATGCTCATTATGATCTCGATCATCCGCGTGGGCCAGTCGCAATTTGTCAAAGTGCCGGTGGATGAGGACTCGGTTGACCGCATCATGTGCTGCGTGCGCTCCCTCGCCGAGTTCTCCGAGAAGAAGGAGCTGGAAACGACTTTCTTGGAAGACACCCGCAAGGCTTTTCGCACTATCGTTCAGTTCGAGGACAAGAAACGGGCTGCTAAGGAAGCCGTTGAGAAGGCGAAGACTGACGTTCAAATCGACGATGCCATCCCATTCCGCCAGTTCACCAAGAAGACTGGTCTAGAGGGTGCCGAAGAGATCGAGCTCGATCTGGCCAAGGCTACTGGCGGCGATTCCACGGTGGAGACTGTGTCTTCGAAGCTAAGCCGAGTCGTGCAGCTTACTGGCTTCTCTGACCCTGTGTATGCCGAAGCCTACGTCACCGTCCACCAATTCGATATTGTTCTAGATGTGCTGCTGGTCAATCAGACCCTGGATACCCTGCAGAATCTGTCCGTGGAGTTTGCAACACTCGGCGATCTGAAGGTCGTCGAGCGACCGACAACACATAACCTGGGGCCACGAGATTTCTTGAATGTGCAAGCGACGGTCAAGGTGTCGTCCACGGATACTGGGGTCATCTTCGGCAACATTGTCTATGACGGGCCCAGCTCGACGGAAACGCACGTTGTGATTCTCAACGATATTCATGCGGATATTATGGACTACATCCAGCCGGCCCACTGCACGGAGACTCAGTTCCGGAGGATGTGGACCGAGTTCGAGTGGGAGAACAAGGTTAACATCAACTCGAAGGCCAAGACCCTCCGCGAGTTTCTTAACCAGCTGATGGAGAGCACCAACATGGCGTGCTTGACCCCCGAGGCGTCGCTCAAGGGAGACTGCCGGTTCTTGAGCGCCAACCTGTATGCGCGCAGCGTATTTGGTAAGTTTAGATGCTGAACTGAGGCGAGTCCACGAGGGTGAATGCTGACATACCACAGGCGAGGATGCACTGGCGAACTTGAGCATTGAGAAGGAAGGCGATGATGGGCCGGTTACTGGGTTTGTGCGGATAAGAAGCCGTTCGCAGGGGCTGGCGTTGAGCCTGGGGTCGCTCAAGGGGCTGAAGGCCTCGACGGCGTGATGGATTAGCAGCATTTAGTGTTACCCTTGCCGGTTGTTTTCTTATTATGTGCCTTTACTGTGTATTGGGAATGCAATGGAATTGATATGTAAATATGTAAGTACCGTACTGGAGGCGTAGTTCGGCCGATGCGGGTTGTCCCTGTATATCAGTCAGGCGGCCAAACTCTAGTGGATCGAGCATTTCTCTCCTCTCTTCCACTCTCCTGCTCCTCTCTCTTTCTTCTCCTAATATTCTGGTCACTCTTTCATTTTTACGCCTTTTCTTTTTAACTTCTAGAATGCTCTAGTCCAGTCTGAACCACGATGGCCGCCAAAAGCGTGCATGACCCTGTTGTCAGCCCGGAACAGTCGGAATCGCGATTCCTGGAGCACGACTCGACCCTGGTGGTTGACGACCATGTGTCTCTCACGCTGGGCAGCGATTCCTTGGTTATAGTCGGTATGCTGTTTTCTGCGCCCTGCCTGCTTGGGGTTGAGTACTGACGCGCTACGGGGTTGACAGACGAACGCTCCTCGGGCAGTTCCAGTCGCCGATGCTGCGGACTCTTGCAGAAATCAAGTACATCACTGCCTTCCTCCTTCTGCGACAGGCTCTAACAGCTGCAGAAACCAAAGACACCCACGCCATAGCCTTGTACAATGTCCTCCACGCCGAGCTATCTCCGGTCGGCCTGACCATCACATACGCGAAACCCGCGACCAAAAACGACGTCTCCGTCACCTCCCTCCGCTACCCCATCGTGGAAGAACAGAAAGAGGACGTCGAGATCTGGACCGCCAAGCTACTCGACCTGGCGTACGGGAATGCGACGCGCAGGAAGAAGCTCAAAGTCCTGGTCAACCCGTTCGGCGGCAAGGGCACAGCTTTAAATACGTACGAGCGGTACGCGGCGCCGGTCTTCGCCGCTGCACGATGTCAGGTGGATATGCAGATAACCTCGTACCGGGGCCATGCGACGGACATCGCGGAACAGGTCGACGTCGGCACGTGCGATACAATCGTCTGCTGCTCGGGCGACGGCCTTCCGTACGAAGTCTTCAATGGGCTCGGCAAGAAGCCCAATGCGCGAGAAGCGCTGGCAAAAGTGGCCGTGGCGATGATCCCCGGCGGCTCTGGAAATGCGATGGCGTGGAACCTTTGTGGGACGGGGAGCGTGTCTGTGGCCGCGCTGGCTATCGTCAAGGGATTGCGGACCCCACTGGATCTGGTCTCCATCACGCAAGGGAACACGCGCACGCTTTCCTTCCTGTCGCAGTCGTTTGGAATCGTCGCGGACTCGGACCTGGGAACGGAGGATATCCGGTGGATGGGGGCGCACCGGTT
This sequence comes from Aspergillus sp. HF37, assembly GCA_003698115.1. NCBI lineage: Eukaryota > Fungi > Ascomycota > Eurotiomycetes > Eurotiales > Aspergillaceae > Aspergillus > Aspergillus sp. HF37. Next base: position 30,765 of record RAQS01000134.1, read on the forward strand.
TACGTACGGCTTCTTGGTGCGTATCATGCAGCGAGCGGTGTATCCGTGCGATCTGGCTGTGAAGGTCGAAATGGCCGACAAGAAGGCGATCAAGGAGCACTATGCCACGTACGTGAGCGCGGAGCCGCCGCAGCGCTCGCCCAAGAGCGCGGCCCGGCTGCCGAGCGGCCTGCCTGAGCTCAAATACGGAACCGTCACGGACAGTCTCCCCGAAGACTGGGAGGTTGTGCCGTCCGAGACCATGGGCAATTTCTACGCCGGAAACATGTCCATCGTGTCCAAGGACACGAACTTCTTTCCGGCCGCGCTGCCCAGCGATGGCCTGATGGACATTGTCACCGTCGATGGCACCACCAGCCGCGCGACTACGCTCAAAATGATGACCCAGGTCGCTGATGGAGGGTTCTTCGATATGCCCGAGGTCAGCGTCCGCAAGGCCACGGCTTATCGGCTGGTTCCGCGGGAGAAAGAGGGATACATCAGTGTCGACGGAGAACAGGTGCCGTTCGAAGCTTTCCAGGTCGAGATCCACCAGGGCTTGGGCACTGTGCTTTCGAAGTCGGGTCACCTCTACGAGGCAAATGGGCCGTGATGACTGAATCGGGTGAGCTGGGTTCCCGTCCTATGTGTATAGGTATATTCGTGCGCTTGCTCTGGTCTCTTTTGTTTTGATACCCTGGCAGACCGGTTGCTTGTCTCGCTTTGTTTGAGTTGTTGGTAAGGCTTTGTACAGTATGATAGAATAATACTCTATCCTGGATATATTCAACAGAAGCCATCGTAGTGTACACCAGAGTCTATCAACTTTTATTCAATCAGTCAATCATCGCCAAATCCTCCCCATTCATCTTCACTCTCGCTCTCATCCTCTTTATCCGCCTTCTTCTCCTTGAACCCCCATTCCACCAGCCTCTCGTCGTCCAACGTCTCCGTAGCCCTGATCCTCACCGGCCTATGGAGGCCCTTCGCGCGGAGCGTCTCAACCGGCCGAAGCAGCAGCTCCATGGGAACGTCGCCCTTGATCCTCCGTACCGATTCATCATCCTCCGCCGAATCCCCTTCCTCCTCAAACTCCAGCACTTTCTCCAGCTCATCCACCCAGATATCCATCAAATGATACCGCAGTCCGTCTGGCCCGTGTGGAATGGGAACAGAGCCGCCCGCGCCGTCGTCCGCAGGGGCCTGGTCCGGATCAAAGTCGAGCGGGTAGAGCGGGCCCTCCTCGAAAATGGAGATATAAGCCGCGAGACCGGGGTATCTGTCTTCAGCGTCATCCCCTCCCTCTCTTTCTTGCTCGCCATCTTCTTCTCTCTCTTGCTGCTTCCCGTTCCGCCCGCTTTTCACATCCCGCTTCGACCTCTTCTTATTCTTCCCAGCAGCGTTCTGCGCCTCCTCACCCCTCTTCCTCTTCCTTCCCTCATCCACCTCCCCCCGCCCCGCATCCTTCAGGAAAACCTCAAACCCAACCCCGACATAGCACCGAATCAGAAACAGATACTTGTCCAGCCGTAGGCGGTCCAGCCCGTGGAAGTCGCGGCTGATGGTGAACCAGAACGCGCGGAGGAAGCGGATCAGCGTGGCGCGGGGGAGTGTCGGGACGAGCGAGTAGGAGAGAGCGCGCGCGAGCGATTGTTGCGTTAGGGGGCGGTCCGAGTGGTAGAAGCCTGGTAGTCGGGAGTTAGAATGGATGGACGGGTGTATTGATGGATGCGAGTCGAGCGCAAGAAGGTGGACAGGTGGCTCGGCAACGTACAGAAAAATAGGCCCTTCCACAGCCTCAGCAGGTCCAGAAGGGTGAGGTCCGTTTTGGCGCGGAGGAAGCCTGTTAATGAGTCTACGGCTTTGTCGCGCGTTTTTCGGTCTGAGAGGGCGGTTAGTATGTTGGTGTTGGGGCGGCGCTTTGATCGCACATACCGCTCGAGGCGAGCTCCCTGACGAAGGGAGTCTTTTCGATGTCTGCCATGGCCATGTTTTGGTGAGCTGGTTTCTGTTCTGAAGTGAAGAGAGCCCTGGAGTCTGATAATTTTTGATGTTTATCTTGTTTGTCTAAATATTTTGGGCGGTGGGTATCGGGGGGTGTGATTGGTTGAATTTGCGATCCCTCGGCCTTACCGTAAGCGGGCATCTTTATTCCTAAGGCATATGTGTATTTATTCTAACTATACTCCAGACTGCTCTGTACGCGAAGGATAAAACCTCCGGCCTCGTATGGCTCGGGTTACGCAGGCACGACATCCAACATCTAGAACAGTATGCCTGTCGTGCAACATGCTGTATGACATGGAATTTCTCGGCCTGGAGCCCTACTGGAATGCCAGGATACTAGACTGCTTGTGCTATCAAACAGCCTAAGCCCCTCGGTTTATGAAGGTGGGTAGTATCTTTATGGATGCAACTAGAATTCTGTCCATCCACTACAACCTGCAGGGAGGAGCACGACCAATTACAACTGGGATATGAACATCAACATCAACCTCGCTAAGCAACACCAGCGTTAAAGCTCCATGGCGAAATGGATACCCACGCTGGTATAAGCACCAGGCAATGGAAAGGCCAAACATTGGGGTATTGTGCAAAATCCAAAATGGACACTGAAGACTAGCGTCAAAATATTATCAATCGGGGAGTATTGCGTATTAGGGTAGACAGAGGGCGATGCAGTCGGAAACAGGCGGAAGACGGAAAGAGAGACATTATCGACTTGAAGTATCTCCGAATAGGTGCACCGGATACCATGTCGGACGCATATCACTCGCGTCGAGGTCTGTCATGAGACGGGTGTTGGGGATACGACCAGCGCGTTGATGACATTGTCGGCGTTCCATCCTTGGTCCACCAAGGGCCGGTGTTCTTTGAGGACTCTGCCGAGGTAGACAATCTTCAATCGCTGGTGCTCGGACAGCTGCATCAAGGAGGTCAAAGGTCTGTAAATGCCGAGAAAATCAGAGTCAAAACCGCAACATACCTTGGCCTCCTCGTGCACCTTCCGGGCAATATAACTAACGCTCTGGTTTTTTCCGACTGGCAAGACAAGATCAGGGCCACCCCGGTCACTCAGTCGTACCTGTACCTTGATAAGGTCGCGCTCGCTGGTCTTCCCCTTTTCGTCCTTTCGCCGTCCGCTTTCTTCGCTGATCAATTCGTCCCCCGACGCCTCGTCCGTCCCTAACTTATCTTCCGACATGGGATCGAGGTCGTCGTTTTCAGGGTAGTCGCTAGTTGCATCGTCTTCGACCATGTTCTCCGGGTCGCTGACAATGCATTGCGGCAGTCGGTAGAGCACGCCTTGCTCGTCATAGCAGCCTTCGCACACATCTCCGGTTGGTACGGTTACCCCCGCAGCATCAACCATGCTCTGAGCCGTCGCGAAGTCGTCGGCCTGCATGAACGAAATCGCGGCAGACAGAGCGCCCCATACCTCCTGGCGACCTGTCACCCGGGTCTCGAAAAACTCGCTGCGTTCGCGGTCAAGCTGGGCGCGCGACCACGTGCGACGTTTGCTGTACCAAGTGTGTGGACGGAGGGGGGAATTGAAGTGCTCCCCGAGGGGGTACTGCGAGGGATAGAAGGTGCGGCGGCCGCGGGATCGAGTCACACATGGCGATGTGCCCGCCAGCGAGGCATTGGCATGAGTGGCAGTGATCGGATCGGACGGGGATGCTTCTGGCCGGCGCTCATCGGGCCCGCCTGTCTCATAGGGCTGATGGGTGTTGTCATGCGACAACGCGGATAAGCAACAACCCTGGCGAGAAACGGTTAGATCAGAGGGCGTTGTATTGCGGCCAGATCCAAGACCGTAAATGCCCAGCAGCGAAGCTTACCATCTTACGTCAACAGACAGATCCCATGAGTAGATGAGAGACTAGGAGGGAATGAGGGAATGAGGAAATGATGAAATGCGGCAATCACCCACTAGATCCAGCGGGGAAGAGACGCCTCGACAGATCGGTTAGGCAAGACGAGACACAAGATCGAGAGTCCAGGGCGAAGACATGGCTAGGAGAGGAGAAGGAAGAGGGGAGAAGAAGAACGAGAGCGAGAGGGGAAGACGAGGGCGGGAATCCCGTGACGGATCGACCGTCGAGGAACGAGCAGGGCTAAGTCATCGTGTCGTATACGTAACTAACTATGCTTACAGCTCCAGCGACGACTGTGTGCTACGGTCGCTGGTTCGGATGCTCTAGCACGGCAGATTATTGGTCGTAAGACAAAATTATATGTACACTACTAATTGTTTATGTCGCATCGTTATCCAGCAACGGTCGCCCTACTCCTCCTCTTCATCATCGCTGCCGAAGATGGCCTTGAACACAGCCTCCCCTGGCCGGTCAGCTTCCAGGGCCTCGTTGGTTTCCGGCTCTACCGTAGCCTGCCCCCGACCGCTTGGTGCAGTGGGTTGACCCTGGCTTACGGGGTCTGTCTCAGGTCTCGAGGCTCCGCCCCCAGACTCCAGGATGAGCTGATCCATAACGTCCCTCGACACCAATTCCTTGGGCCTTGTAGTTTGGTATCCCGCCGACACAGACGACCCCGGCGCTCCAGGTTGCTCGCTCGGGTCAGCCTGCACATGAGCCGGCGGTTTCACATTGAACCGCTTACAGAGCAGACGCGCTGGGTAGAACGGCATCTCGCTTCGGGTCATCGGGCCAAACATGCCAATCTCTGCGGCGGATAAGGCTGGGTCTTCTGGTTTTTGCCTGGGTTTGCTAAGCAATCCATCTGAAGTAGGTTCGGGCGAGTCCGATGCTCCTTTCAGTCCAGCCGATGCCGACGTGAAGCGGGATGCCATTATGCCAGACACCGGTTTGAAAACCTCCGCCGCGCGACTGAATTCGTGCAGTTCTGCAGCCCATTCATCTGCAGATGACCCTGGCAGCCTATCCGGGAGAGTGTCTCGGAGTTCTGCGCGGACCTCGAGGAAAGTCCGGTAACGCGCGCGTTTACCCTCATCCTCGGAATAAGGCATCCAACCGCTAACGGCCCGGGCCAAAGCCTGTGCGGCGATCTGTTTATCCAACTTAGGGACAAGAGCCCATAAGTCATTCCGTTTCTCCGCGTCTGACAGTTCGTAGCCCTTTGGTGCCTTTTCTCCCAATGCCGGCGGCAGGTCGGTTTTCCCTGTAAGTTTCACAATTCTCTCTCGGGCTTGGGGGGTCATCCAGTCGAAAACCGACTTCCCTGGCAGTTGGGACTCCCCCAGCAGTGCAGCTCGGGAAGTAGGGTCGAGCGAAGAAGCTTTTGCTGCTTCCTTTGTGGAGACGTACTCCGAAGTATCCCGTTCGCTCGACGGTATTTTGCTGCTCTTCCAGTCTTTTGGGATTTCAGGAGGCGCATACCCCTTCTCCTGAGTGCCAATCGAGAGGCTAGATATACCGTCGGCAAGAACAAACCCCTCCAATGGCAAACGTCCATCGTGACATTTCCTAAAACCCGCAGAATTCTTTGCCGCCACGGTCTTCTTCGATATGAACACAGGCTTGGTGTTCAATAAAGGATTGGAAGACCCCGTGGCTGGCCTACTCTCATCTGCCGATTTGGCCTTTTTCTTCTTTTTCTTGTCTCCCCCCATAACCCGGTTGTAGGAGATCGGGGGTCCAAGCGAATACGGATCCTCATCATCGGACCCGGTGTCATTCAGTACGCCAACACCGAATGCCCCACGACGCGGTTCCTTCGCCTTCGGCTGCCCTTGTTTGTTTTTTGTTCCTAGCCGCTGGCCAAAGAAAGCGTCAGGATCCTCTTCCTCGAATTCATTCTGGCCATTTCCTTGGCTCTCCAGACGGGCCTCTCCTTCGAACCCAAGTCCTTTATGGTCGTTTTTCTGGATAAACGCAATCATCGGCGTGTCGTCCGGCGCGAATAAGTACGTTTTATCCGGCTCTCCTCCGCCTTGAGCAGCTTCGTCGCCCAGATTGGCACTTCGTCGCACCTTTGGGCCGATACCTTGACCTTCTCTCCATCCCATTTTCTTCAAGAGCTTGACACCCATGGTTTCACCAACAGCCCGGAAAATATCCATTAAACCTCCTCTGCGCGCGGCGTCGGGGTCCGTAGGCCCAAACCCAGCGAATTCATCGGTTGTTTGTAGTCTCCTGGACTCTTCGGCATCCCGAACATCCTCCTCGTCCATGAAATCCTCCAGGCGCTGCTGACTTTTCTGCTGGGAGTCTCTCGCCCGGTTCTGGCGCGAGGATACGAAAGTTGCCGGGGCCCAACCCTCCTTCGATCCGGCGGTGTTGAAATACCTGGGATGGACCACCTTTAGTGAGCTGTCCAGAGCAGTCCGTGAATCGTGAGCTCACCCGGCGCTAAAACCACCGGTGAAGGCGCCATGGAGACGTTTCCTTCCCCGGTCATCGGTCACTTCTTGCTTCCAGAGGGGAGCGTAGGAGCCATCGTCACGAACATCGGGGTCCAACGGCGGAAGGGGCGTTCCGTAGAAGGCGTAGGGAGACTGATGGGCTTGCAGATCGGCCTCGAAGGCGGCACGAGTGCGCTTACCGGCCATGGCAGTGTTGGGGAGGGAGTTGGAGGAAGAAGAGACGGAGCTGGGGGAAGAAATGCGGCGAAGTCAAAGCGCACCGCCACATGTGTGGCTGGGCATGTGACCAATAAGTAAGTATACGTACGCTGTAAGTGATGGAAGAATTATGATAGCATCATGGGAAGGCATCAGTTGACAGATATAATTACATTTACTATAAATATGCACTCTGCATATATATATTGCATGTTGCAGCATGCTTGGCTGAGGTCTGGGTATAGAGCCCCCAGCCTCGCGGGAAACACCACCATAGCAACAACTCTCTCCCCTTCGATCTGGCCTCGATCGCAATCCAACCAACTAACCAGCCCTGGTTTGGAACGCAACGATTCTCTTTTCGTCTCTTTCTCTCTCTCGACCTTTCTCTCCCCTGAACCGTTGGTTGTTGGGTCTTCTCCGCATCCGTCCACTTATTCCTCCTCTCTCTCCTCTTCTCCCTTCCTCCCCTTCTTCCGTCCTCCTTCCTCTTCTCCAGCTCTCCCTCCTTCCATCACACTTCTCCCTCTTCCCCCCCTCTGTCTGACGGTCCAAGTGGCACATGCGCTGTTTCAGGTCGTCTGCCGGATGTCTCTGATGCTGGCTTGACTGCCTGTCAGCAAACGCCGTCTCAACCCCACTCTCCCCGATCGGCTGTCTGATTGTCACGCATTCCTCTCCAGACTCGGCGGGCCAACTGCTTGCGTCCTCCTTGACTTTGGCCTTGGTTCTACCCTATCGTGATGTCCACCACTGCCTCGTCTGCCTCGCCCACCGTTGTCCGCAGTCAGTCTACCTCGTCTCGTTCCCACTCATACCATCCTCCCGCATCGGAAGTCCCGTCTCGTACCCGAAGTGTGGCAGTAAGGCCCTCGACCTCGTCCAATTCGCCCCAGCATCACCAGCCCCAGCACTCCCACTCAAAGTCGAACTCCGACCGTCGCCCTCCTACGAATCACGCCGTCTTTGACAGCTTAGCCCGTCGCGACGTCGAGTCCAGAGGTACCCAGCCAGCCCCATTCCATCGGGACTCCTCCGACCACCGGACCCCGGAGCCAACCGCATACAGATCCGAGTCTACAAGGAAACACCGAAGAAACGCATCGTCCCAGGATTCCCACCGAAACAGTGTGCCCATGGCCGCCGCGGCTGCGACCATCACGGCGGACGGGGCGTCGGGCCCTCCGCAAGCGGCCCCAGCATCACATCTGCACACCGCTGCTGCTGCCCAGCCGAAACGTCGCACAACTATCACCACTCCCTCGGGTCAATGGGCTCTTGGCAAGACTATAGGCGCGGGGAGCATGGGCAAGGTCAAGCTCGCGAAGAACGTGGAGACTGGAGAGCAGGTAAGCTTCCCAGTCGTCGCCGAGTGCATTCCGTTACCCCGTAGACAGGGAATACTAATCCCAAAACCAGGCCGCTGTTAAAATTGTTCCGAGGCTGTCTCCCGAGGATCATCGCAGCTCTCGCGAAACGGAAAGGGCGGACCGCTCCAAAGAAATCCGGACGGCACGTGAAGCTGCTATTGTCAGCCTGGTGAACCACCCGTACATTTGTGGCATGAGAGATGTCGTGCGGACCACCTACCACTGGTACATGCTGTTCGAATACGTCAATGGCGGGCAGATGTTGGACTACATCATCTCCCACGGGAAACTAAAAGAAAAGCAGGCCCGGAAGTTTGCTCGGCAGATTGCTAGTGCTCTGGATTACTGCCATCGCAACAGTATCGTGCACCGTGATTTGAAGATTGAAAACATACTGATCAGCAAGACCGGTGACATCAAGATCATCGATTTTGGTCTGAGCAATCTTTTCTCTCCGAGGAGCCTTCTCAAGACGTTCTGCGGCAGTCTCTATTTCGCGGCTCCGGAACTGCTGCAGGCACGGCAGTATACCGGGCCCGAGGTGGACATTTGGAGTTTTGGGATCGTCCTATATGTCTTGGTCTGCGGCAAGGTACCTTTTGATGACCAGAGCATGCCGCAGCTCCATGCCAAGATCAAAAAGGGCGTCGTTGAGTACCCGCAAGGGCTGACTACGGGTTAGTATTCAAGCTGACTGGTTATTATATGGCTGCGTGGCTAATACACACCTAAGAGTGCCGTCAGATCATCTCGCGCATGCTGGTAACTGACCCCAAGCAGCGCGCAAGTCTGACGGAAATCATGAATCACCCCTGGATGAACAAAGGGTATAACGGACCGCCTGACAACTTTCTTCCACCTCGTGAGCCAACGCAGCTCCCGTTGGCCAACGATGTCATCGATAAGATGACAGGTTTCGATTTCGGTCCCCCGGATTATATTACGGCACAGCTCTCAAAGATTCTGGACTCGGAGGAATATCAACACGCGGTAAAGACAAATCCACGCGAACAGCCTCCGCCCAGTCACACGGAGAAGAAGCGTGGGGTGTTTGACTTTTATAAACGACGAAACTCCATGAGCCGTGACACCCTCTCGGCATCTTCTGCCGAGGCTGTACAGCTGGGAAGCGATCCTCTAAATGCGTACAGTCCACTGCTGTCTATTTATCATTTGGTGAAGGAGAAGCTTGATAGAGAGCGAGCTGAAACCAACCCGGGGGCCTTGGGCGTACCGCATTCGACCGGCGATACTGTGCTCCAAATGCCGGATTTGCCGGCTCCGGAAGCTGCTCATACCAATCAGTATCAGGTACCAGGGGAAAAGGACAGTGGGAGGAGATCCCGCCCTAGGGCAAGAACGCATGGTGACGAAGACATCGCCGATGGCATGAAGAATGTCAATCTTTCTTCACAGCCCGGGCAAGCACCTGCTCCTGCCCCGTCACAGCCGGAAGCCCCAGTGAAGAAGGGGAACACTGCAGCAGGTATCCTGAGGCGGTTCAGCACTCGCAAGACAAAAGATCGAAGCCGTGATACTGATCGTGAGAGGGTCGGCAGCCCTCACACGCCGTCGTTGAACGTCCAGCCGCCCGCAGATTCGGCTCCTCCGCTTCATAGAGGATTCAGTATGAGGAGGTCTCGGCGGGCCGACCCATCTCCGTCAGCCATCCGGTCTGGTGGAAGCCAACCTCAGCACCAGGACCTTCTCAAGACTCCGGGATCAGCAGAGCCGGCCTCGCAATCCAACAAATTCCTGGAGAGATCGACGAGCGTCAACTCTGCTGACTATCGCCCGCGACGTGCGGCACGCAGGGGAGAACCCAACTCATTGGATATAAACCGTCAAGCGCCCCAGACTAGTGGGTCTGACCATGAATCAACTGGACTGAGGGACGGTGCAGGCGGGAAGGATAGGCTGTCCGACCGCACGCAGGCTACTAGAACGATGTCGCTTGGTCACGCCCGTCGTGAGAGCATCCAGGCGCGGAGGGCTAGACGGGAGGCCACGCGGGAGGCAGATGTGCCTGAGGAGACGGATGCTGACATCTCCGGTGCAGGCACAGCGCTGGAAAGCGCCAACGAAGGAGAAGACCTGTCGAAACCGGTTTACCTTAAGGGACTGTTCAGCGTTTCTACCACCAGCAGCAAGCCGCTGCCTGTTATTCGTGCAAATATCATCCGCGTCCTGAAACAGCTTGCGGTTGACTATGTGGAGATCAAGGGGGGTTTCAGCTGTCGCCATGCGCCGAGTATCGAACTCGACAAGGTGGTGGATGTCGGCCCGCCGAGTCCCGAGCGGCAGGGCAACGTTTCGAACCATCGACGCCGGATCAGCTTCGGTGGATTTCTTAATAACAACGATGATACCAAGGCACGCAGAGCGCAAGGCCCACCGGATCGCAGTTTTGTTTCCGACGCATCGGATGAATACGTTGGTGGTCGGGATCAGAATGTTGCTGTCGGGGAGCGTGTTATGGGAGAGACGACCACGCGGGTGCAGAGCGATACTGGGGAGAACCTGGTTCTCCGATTCGAGATTCTCATCGTGAAAGTGCCCTTGTTTTCGTTGCACGGAATTCAGTTCAAGAAGGTGGCAGGGGGGATGTGGCAGTATCGGGAGATGGCGAAGAGGATCTTGGACGCACTGCAACTTTGATGCCTTCTCCCGATGCTTGGTCCTTATAACTGCGAGTATGCCTGGTTGATAGAGCGCTAGCATTGCATCATGCTTTACTCTTAGTTTATTGATTGCTTTTTGCTTGCATGGTTTGCTTTGGCTGGTTCGTTGAGTTTGGTCTCTCGTTATGTATAATAGAGTCGAGAAGATTGAAGTTCAAACTATATATGTTTCTGTCCGTCGACTTCGATTGATTGAATAGATGTAGAACTGACGCTGTGTGTAGCTTGCCAATATATATTTCTGACCTGAACGGAGTATGGGTGTGGTACCAGGAAAACTGGCCAGTTGTCGCGCTGACTTGGTCGCGCTATCTGGGAGTATCCAACAGCGGGGAGCGCCTGCCAGACACCAGCGCCTAGTCAGCAAATCTCAACGCCAAGACCAAACACAGCGAAATCGCCTCACCGCAACAAGCCCTTATAGCGCCGCCCATGTGCCATAGAAGGAGTTGTAATAAGTATTCTTGTTTGGAATGGGTTCAGGGCGAGGTATGCACGTGGCTTTGACCGTTATAAGCATGAAGAGTCCCCGCGTTGGACGCGTTCCTGACTGTTTTGTTTTTGAGTGGAGAGTGGAAAATAAAGCTTGAATAGTGTAGGAAGCTGCGGCGCTTGGCGCTGATAGGCTGGTCTTACTGGTTGCGGTGCAGCCGTTCGTAAATAGTATGATGAGGTTATTTATATTTATTTACCGAGTTAGTCTCATCTAAAAGACATAATAAAATATATAGAATTAGAGAGTCGAATAGGAGGATTAAATAGCGACCCGTAAATAAGTTAGTTAAGTTAACTAGTTAACTAGTTAACGTTAATGTTGATAGGATGACTAAGCTGCACGGGCCATGTCCTGGGGCGCGGCGCGGGCTCTCTCCTAGGAAACATTCAACTCGGCATAGCTAAACAGAAGCACTTCACTAATCAACAACTTCGAGGTGAATGCCTGGCCTGCTGGCCTTGTCTCTCTAGCCTGTCCCTCTGGCCCCGTCCCTGCCTCTTCCTCCCCCCCCCCCCACCCTCTCCAGAACCACTCTAGCACCTATCGAAGCATCTCTCCTCCAGATCTGTTTTCTGCCAGGGCGGTAAGCCAGCACGAGATGGTTACCATCGATCTCACGCAGGACTCTATGCCTGAGAGACCGGTGAGTCTATCTAGCCTCTGTTCTGCCTTTTTCTGCATTTCTACATGTCTCTCTCTGCTGGGTTATGGTAGAGGATACCCCAAAGGCAGCTAGCTCTATTTGTGTTCTGCTCTCTTTTGATGGAGCTGCCTTCCCCTTCTGTTTTAGTGTTCCTCGTGACCCGCCAAACCCTCAGTCACGCATCATTTCTGTGTCTCTCTCGATGGACTGACAGCCCTACAGGCCCATATCTGCCGCCCCAATGACTCCTCGCAGGACCTCCCTTTGCGCTCCCATCTCCACTCAAGCTCGCTGAAGCGGAAATCGGAGCAAGACTCCGACTCCAGCCTCGAAGCCCCGCCAAAACGCTTCAGCACCAATGGGACCGCGGCAAAGGAAGCAAAGACGCCCGATCTCAAGCTCCCGAGGACGCCCAGTCCTGTCAAGGTAGTCATTCCGACGCCGACGGGCGACCAGAAACGGGAAATCGAGCGCCCCAACCGCGAGTACAATGAGCACATCGGCCTCTCCCAACTCCACTTCCCGATCGATGCGCACAAGAAAAGCGCAGCTAAGGGCGCGTACCCGGCGTTGAGGACCGTCGACCGTAGCACCGCAGTCCTTGGAATCGCCACGCTCGCGCCGGCGCGGCCGAATTCGATCTCCGCCGTCAAGACGCAGCTGGTGGAGCGGCTGCGCAGCAAACTGGCCTCGATCAAGGGTCCCGGGGTGACTGTTGCGCCGCGCGATGAGCTGGCTCTCGCGCGGGCTACGCAGAACTTCCAGTTCGTGAACTCGTACCAGCTCCGCGCCGGGGTGAATCCAGTCGACGAGGTGTTCAACAGCGGCTGCTCGTGCGGCGACGCCTGCTCCCCCGAGAACTGTAACTGCGTCGACAATGATCCCCTGTCTAACACGAAGATCGTCCCCTACGAGCGTGCCGCGGACGACAGTCGCTTGTTCGTGCTGACACCCCAGCTGTTGGGAAAGTCGTCCATGATCTACGAGTGTAATCGGCGATGCGACTGCGCGGGTCATTGCTGGAACGCTGTCGTACAAAAATCCCGCACAGTTCGCCTGGAGATTTTCCGCACGCAGAATCGGGGCTTTGGTTCGCCTTCCCCCTGCCTTTCCCTGCTCGTATGCATCCCCTAGCTAACGAGCCCTAGGACTGCGATCTCCGGAGTACATCCGGGCGGGCCAGTTCATTGATCGATACCTAGGCGAGATTATCACGCAGAAATCCGCAGACAAGCGTGAAGAGCTGGAGCAGGGCCACTCGTACCTCTTCACGCTCGACTGGCACGAGGATGACGACCCGGATTACTCCCCCCTAGACGAGGATGACGAGGACGAGACCGACAATGCAGGGCCCTATGTGATCGACGGCCAGAAGTACGGGTCGCCGACACGTTTCATGAATCATTCTTGCGTGCCTAATTGCAAAATCGTGCCGTCGACCCCTGACCATGGCTCCAGTAAAATATACGATCTCGCCTTCTTCGCAATCAAAGACATTCCAGCGATGACCGAACTCACTTTTGACTATAATCCTGACTGGAGAGGCAGCAGCACGAAAAAGGCCGATCCGAACGCCGTGCAGTGTCTTTGCGGGGAGCCCAACTGTCGCAAGCAGCTTTGGCCGAATACGCGCAAGGGCATGAAGTGAAGTCGCTCCTCTCCATTTTCTTCTTGCTAGCCGCCTTCAGCAATCCGCATTCTCCTCGTTCTGCTTGTATTGCATAAGTGGTGTTTTTCTTACGCGCGCATCCGTCCATGGGTGGGTGTTGGGGGTTCTGGGTTCGTGCTTCCTTCCGTGCATATGGTATGGTGTCGTCTTCGTCTATCTGCTTCTGGTCTGCGCTTCTGTTGAATACCCGACTGAGCATAAGCGTTGTGTTCTGTTCTGTTTTTTTCCAGCCGGTGCAGTGGTGTCTATCTGTCTCTTTTGGGGGGG
>RAQS01000135.1:0-44144 GCA_003698115.1 Aspergillus sp. HF37
GCCATTGTCGCGGCGGTGGTGGTGGTGGTCGCGATCGCGGTTTGTGTTGGTCTACTGGCAGCAGGTTAGCTGTCTGTCCATGATTGGTTGTAGGGATACTTACAAGGAGGGCAAATTTCAGGCAAGAAAATGCAAGAAGCTAGAAATCAAACGAACAAAAGCACAGCGGCCATAAATATGCAGGTTGGAGAAGAGAAGAGAAGAAGATGGAGAAGCGGAGATTCCCCAGATGCCGAACCGAGGCTCGCTAGTCGCGCATCATATGGTGCCCCAGAGCAGCACCACCAGCCAGGCCGCAAGGGAAAGCCCCGTGCTGCCCAAATCAGCATCTCTGCGTGCGCTCGCCATCGAGGTACTCGGTGCCATCTCGGCCATCGTAGCGGTCGCTTCGGGCCTGAATGCGAAACAGTCAGTCAACCTGCGCAAAGTCGGCTTCAGGGCCACCAACCCATTGGCAGCTGCGGCAGTATAGGTCACCTCTCTCAGCCTAGTGGGCATCTCTTGACTAATGCTCGTCGGCGCAACGTCCTTGTCGTCTGCCAGGCTCTGGGGTACCGACGGCGGGATAGGCTGGCCCACCGCACCCTCAGGAGCACCCACAAATGGCCCTGGTAAACTCCTTCTGGGGAGTGAGGATAGTAAACCGCGGGGAAGAACACCGAGATGCAATGCGTTTGCGAGATATGTCGACATCAAGACGGTGATGGCTATGAAACAGCCCAGGCTTCTCGGAGAGAATGGAGTCCTCATACTGGACAGGTAGTCGCTGGGTGAATCGAGTAACCAGGGCCTGGGGGAATATGCGCTCAAAATACCATCAAATAGGCCTCATATGTGAGACATAACAGGAGAGAAATGCAACTGTATATGCCAGGACTCGAATATCCTCCCACAACGCCGGAAGGGATTTAAAGGCCAGCAAAGGCCAACTATTCGCCATCGAGCAGTAACACACAGGAGATGGCGTCGAGATCAACAGCGCCGTTTGGTATGCAGCATGCACAGCTGGATCAAACCGATATGGGTATGCACCCCGGTGGTACGACTTCAGGAACAGGGCCTCCCTGATAATTTGATGGTGGCATTCCAGTCTGAGTATATTGCTAATTCACCGAAAGGCTTCCAACGCCTTGTTGATGCATAATGTCGCCAGCATTCTTCTCGACCCATGAGCATTGGCGACTGAGACATTGGGCCGGCAGAGACAAAAAGGCATTATGGCCATCCCTTTTCTGCTGTGAAACCCGGGAAACGCAGCTTGATGCAGTGTTGGCTGAGGAGAATGCAGGAGCCCGTGTTCCTTGCTGGCTGTCCTCGAGAAGCCGCAGGGATGTCGAAAGGAGTAAAGGGAGGGAAGGGAAGGGAAGGGCAACAGCCCTAAGCCATGTACAAAAGCGGTATTGTAATTACGCCTGACGCGTGACCGCGTCTTTTTGCCTGCAGAACTCGAGACAGCTTCATCCTCGTCCTCAACAACAACATCCCCGCCACAATGGCCTCCGATAACTCGGAATCCGCTTTCCTGCGTCCTCCCAGGTCCGCCGAAGCCCCTGCATGTCCACCTTGCTAAACCGGGAGAGCTGACTTGAGCTTGTATGTCCTCACAGCGACGAAGAACACCCGCCGGTCTATCGCAGAACCCCCCACTACAACCCATTGCACACCTTCCGGCTGCCAACCGGCCATGATCGGCAATACCAGCAGCAGTACGGCGACATGTACTTCCTGCGACTCGCCAGCCTGAAGCCCGCCGTCGAACAGGTCGCCGCAGAAGCATGGGACGGATTCAGCGTAAGGCTTTTGGGCATGCGGATTGATGAATAGTCGGCTGATTCTGTTCGACCGCCAGATCGCAGGCGAACATGCCCGTCGCGTCGAGAGAGTGCTCGATGTGCGACAAGGAGAACTCTGCTGGGTGGCCGGCACAATCTACATGGACATGCCGCTGAAACCGAATGTCCTGGACGACCTCACGAAAGATGTAAGCGGTGTCCGTCTGCCTGGTTGGGTTCTGCTGACTGACTCCGTTCCGGTAGAACTTCACTTTGGCTCCTCCCCCGCGTCGCACATATCAGGATGCGTCGAACCCATCGTTGACTCAAATAATGCTGGAAGACGAGTCAGGCCGTCTCCGTCTCACCGGATCGCTCCTCAGTTCAACCCAATTGGCAACGGGAGCGATTATCGCTGCACTAGGGACGGAGAATGCAAACGGCGACTTCGAAGTGGTTGATATCAAAGTCCCCGACCTCCCTCGACAACCTACCCGCTGGGAAAGAGACGAGCCATCCCAGCAAAGCGAAAAGGAACCCGCCGGCGGAAGCAAAATAGCCTTCGTCAGCGGCCTGGGCATCACAGGAACGTCCAGCGATTCTCTCGCCCTGGAACTCCTAACAGACTACCTCCTGGGCTACACCGGCACCGGCACCAGTTCCTCAACAGAAGCAACCCCCGCAGACCCATCCTCAATATCCCGCTTGATCATCGCCGGAGACTCGCTCGGCTCAAGCGTGGCCGCCGAAGCCGCCGCAGACAACAACAACAGTACTACCGGCCCAAAGAAGAAACCGCCCGGGCCCAAGAAATACGGCTACGACGCTTCGTCCTACAACCCCTCACCAATCACCCACTTCGACGCCTTCCTCGCAGACCTCCTCCCCAGCATCCCCGTCACCCTCCTCCCCGGCGCCGCCGACCCAGCAAACTTCGCCCTCCCGCAGCAGGGAATCCACCGCGCCATGCTCCCCCGCGCTCGAGCGTACGTCGCCGGGCCTCCTCCGTCCGGCGACACCGAACAACAGCAGCAACCTGGCTGGCTGGACAGCGTCACGAACCCGTGGGAAGGCGATGTGGAGGGCTGGCGGGTGTGGGGGAGCAGCGGCCAGAACGTGGACGATGTATTCCGGTATCTGGATTTCGGGGACGGCGACGACGACGAAGACAGCCGGTCAACCCCGGATAGAGAAGACGAGAAGGGGGAGGAGGATTCCGAAGCCCGGCTTCGAGTCATGGAGGCGATGCTCCGCTGGCGGTGCGGCGTTCCTACTGCGCCGGATACGTTATGTAAGTTTGTTTCCATTCCAGCCCTTGACTCTCTAAGAGTACTCCGTGCACCCGTCGCTTTGTATGTCCATCAACGGCCGTATCTAACCCTCTCCAGGGTCATATCCCTTCCAATCGCACGACCCGTTCGTCCTCCAGTCCTGTCCACACATCTTCTTCGCCGGGAACCAGCCTCGGTTCAAAACAGCTGTCGTGGAAGGGGACTCGCCGCTGAAGCTGAACGGGACCGACGCCGAGATGACGGATATCATGGAGACGACTTCGGGGCCGCGCGTGCGGCTCTTGGCCATTCCCAGGTTCCATGAGACCGGTGAGCTCCTCCTAGTTGACTCTGAGTCCTTAGAGGTCGAGGTGGTAAGGTTTGGGGCCTTTAGAGGGCAGGAAGAGAGGAAGTGACTTTAACAAGATATGCATCTTACTGCATACGTATAAGCTGCTTGATATCAAATCCATTAAACAATGCGATTAGCTGCTAAAACTACCATAGAGTTGATTCGAGAGCACGGAGATCAAGTGTATCAAATACATCAATGCAGAAATAAAGGAAATCCCACCCATGACCCGTGGAACGAACGGAACCGCTCGATCTCATCCGACCCAAACAAACGTCTTCATCGAAGCCAATTCGGATAATCAATCGCCCCTATGTTACACATGCAAGATTGACGTCCCGAGTGACAAATGACGAAATGCGGAACCATTCTAAAACGCGCGGAACCCAGTAGCCTGCGGCGTAACCCCGTTGGCCTGCCCGTACGGCATCGGACTAGGCGCAGCTGGGCCCTGCGTCAACATGAGCCGCGAGCCGCCCAGGATCGGCGTGTTGTCTTCCTCCGTCTTCTGCGACACCTCCCGGGTCTTGCGCTCCTCGTTGTCCTTCTTCAGCGTATCAATGGTCCGCGACTGCTCGCAGAGGAAGTTGATCATAAACGGCATCGTAAAGTCGTGAAGACCATTGCGCCATGAGAGCTCCATGATCACATCTGGCCGGATGAGTTCATAGCAGGCATACAGCATGCCCACATAGCACTCTCGACTGCCAATGTCGACGAACTGTGTTACTGTCAGTAAGCTGCACGAGTAGGACAAGGAACAGGTAACATACATAGCGGAGCAGTTCCTCAACGACCTCCGACTTGCTTGAGATGGCAGCTGTCTCAATGGCATCCTTGTAGAGCTTGTCCTGCTTCGAGAGCGTAATCGACTTCTCCCACCGCTTGGTGTTGCGGTAGATGTTCGCCGCGATCTGGCGGAAGAAAATCAGGTCATGCTTCTCCAGTCGCTGTGCGAGTTCCACTGCATCGAAGTTGTTGTAGTTATCCACCGAGTCCCGGAGCGTCTTGTAATCCTCCTCCTCGATCAGGAGATCGTTAATGGCATCATTGACAGCCCTCTTGTTCTGGGTCTGGACATTGAGCAAGAAAGGCTTGATGAGAGGGATGTTGTCGGAAGTCTGGAAGATGCGCACGACACGGTTGACATCGATCCTGGAAGTCAAGACCTGGAGCAGATCCGTAAGGAGGAGCGGCTGCTCTTGGAGGTAAAAGTTGAGAGCACGGTAGTAAATTTCCAAGTTCGCAACCTTGACAATGATGTCCTTGAATGAATGGTGCTCCCAAGAATCAGCAGCGCGCTCCATCATCGCCAGCGCAGCGTTATCCCATTCATCATAGTGGCAGTACAGGAACACAAGTTCCGGCCAGAGACTTGCGTCCTCACAAGCCCGGATCATCTTGGGGATGTTGATACGAGACCAGAAGAGCTTCAGGTGCTCCATGACACGATCCGGGTGGTACTTGGACAATGCGATGCCCAACTCGGTGAACATGCCCATGTGAGCTCTCTCCAGACCCAAGCCGGCCTCAAGGACGCCGATAAGCTCGTCGAAGTATCCATTACGCTCGTATTGACGCACGAACGCTTGCAGCTCCTCGGCATGGACAATGAGGTTAAGGCCGCAAATCTGTGCCAGGCGGAATTCCTTCTTGTTGACGCAGGCTTCGTTGACCTCCTTCCAGACCTTGACGCTGTTTGCCTTGCGTGCGCATTCCACGGCGGCCTGGTAGTCCTCCAAGTGCACGTGAGTCGTCGCCAATTTGGCCCAGTTCGAGATGCTGCTATAGAAGATCTTGGCGGCCTGGTGATAGCCCTCCTCGTACGCCTTGTCACCAGAGGCTTCAACATTCGCAACGTTCGTGGCGCGAAGGAAATCTTCGAGCTCTGCCAGTTGATCGAGGCGAGCATAGCAGAACGCAAGCCCAGTGTCGATAGCCGGTTCCCGCAGGGTCTTGCGAGCCATCCTGAGGTACTTGACAAGGTCCTCATCTTTGCCAGCATGGGTCGCGGTGTCAATGACTTCGTTGTAATTCGAAGGATCTCCAGCGCGGATGTAAGATTCAATTGAATCGGACACACGAAGACCATCGAGCTGTGCCTTGGCAACCTTGCTCCACACTTCCGGCAATTCAATGCGTTCGGCGAACTCTTGCGCCCGATCGATGCTGACGATATTGTCGACAAGGACGTTAACAGCAGCAATGTTGTTGCTGACCTTCTTGTAAACTTCGAAAGCCTCCTCGTAAAGGCCGACAGAGATACACATCTCTGCAATCTCATCGGGATCAAACTCAGAGAGCTGGTGAATATAATCCATCAGGCGGCTCTTGTCCGCTTTGGCAGCAGTCAGCATCATGAGGTTTTGCAGGCTGCTATTGTCGCTGAATGGGGACGGTTCAAGAATGATCTTTTCAAGCAGCTCAATGAGTTCGCCTGGGAGATCGCCCTCAAGGAAGGCCTTGACAGCAACGGACACCTTATCGGGCTCAGTGGACTCAGGGACAGCAGTAGCGGTGACTTGATCGACAAGAGAACGGCGATGCATGTTGTTTTCACTGAGGACAAACGACCAGATTTCACTGTCGGCGCGCTCCACCAGGTAGCGAGCCTGGGCCCGATACATGGAGTTCTCGTTGGTAATGCTGATGAGCTCCAGGTCATTCTGGCCCTTCCTATACGCGATATAGGCGAGATTGGGATCGCGCTTCTCACAATACTTGCCAACGGTCAGCGTGTCGTACATGTCGTTCTCCTTGAGGAATTTCTCCGGGTTGTTGTTGCTGTCAATGTAGATCTTGGCCAGAGCATTGTAAACAGCCTGCTGCTGATTGCCGGTAGCAAGAGTTGCCTCGAGGAAGGGAAGGAGCAGCTTGAGTCTGTTTCGGGACTCAACTTCGGAAACAAGATCATTGATGGGGATGAGCGAAGGGTCGACCGTAGAGAGAAGGCCCTTGATAATACCCTCGTCGCAATCCACATCCAGCAAACCCCCGATGACGGCCGGGGCCCGGGAAGGGTTCACACGTTGGACGTAAACCTCGATTGACTTGTACTGCTGGCTCTGGTAAAGGTAGAGAACCAAATCGTGAATGAAGTTGAACCGATCGCAGACAATGATGAGCGGCAATTGCTCCGTCAGCCGGGCCTCCTTCAAAAAGTTCTTCACCTTCTCCGGGTTATAGTGGCTGCTCTCTCGGCAAATTCGCTCAACCTCGGTGAGCTGGCCCATGGTCGTGGCGGCCTCGATGTACTTAAAGTGAACCTCGGAGTCCTCGCTCAGGTTGACAATGCTTCCGAGATAGTAGTACAGACCCTCAGCAGTACGATATTTTTCAAAGAGACTGATGAGGTGACCGGCTCCAAGGAGGTCAGAGAACTTCGTAGCAATCTGCACCACGGCTTGCAAGTTTTGACGAATGTTAATCTCAAGCATCGTGTCCATACAGTCAATGGTCTGTTCGACTGAAAGGCGACCGAAGTAATTCATCAGCCAGTCGGGGCTCAACTTGTCCGTACGAACGATATTGCGTTTGATCACGGTAGGATCATCACTATTCTCCAGGGCGCGCTGAATCAGACCCGCGTTCTCGCAGAGCTGTGAAATCCTTGGTCGGTCGTAGTGGGTGAAGATTTCATTGCCGAGGATGGCATCAGCAACCTGCGGTGCATTGACAAGGTTCATCTCAAGCAACCGAGTCTGCAAGTGACCGTGCTCAGGCTTGTTATCCTTCAGAGCATCAAGGAGGAAGGAAGTGGCTTGCTGGATCATATTCTGGGACAGGAAGACATCAACAACCCGGTCAAGGTCAATGAGGGCGCCCGCCTCCTCATTTGCAAGCTGAGAGGCAAACTCCGCACCCTTCTCCGGATTGACGCGGACAATGTGCTGCAAGAGCTGGGTATAATCAGGCTGATACCCGACCTGCTTGGAGTACGCGAGGATTTTGTCGAATTGACCGGTTTCCGCGAAGCCAGCGACGACCTTGTGCGGGATATTGGCTCCAAGGTAAACCGTCAGGGCAAGGTTCATGTCGTACGGCCGGATAATATCACCAAGTTCCTCTGACGCTTCGAGCTTATTCTCTCGCATCCACTTCTCCAGCAAATGTTTCCTGTTCTGCTGCAAAACCGGGCGCACGAGCTCAACACTCTCGTATACATTGAGCGAGCCCTTATCGAGCAACAGGCCGAAGTACTGGAGGATAACGGACATCTGCTGGCCGGCTTGGGGGGCGTTCTTGAAGCGGTTGATGGTCTCAGGAGTGCGAAGGAACCCACGGGGTGAGTTAGCAGCAATCTTGGCGGCTTCGCCGTAGTTGCCCTGGGCGAGAAGATTGTCAAACTGCTGCTGATAAAGGTGGTCCGCCCCCGGAAGTCCTGCTTTTGAGGCGAGCTTCACTGCAATGCCAGACATGGCAGGGTTCTCCATCAAATATTGAATGATAGTGCTTTCATCGACGCTGACGGACAAAACCTGGCCCTTACGGTTCACGCCAACGAGGCCAGCACCTTCGGAGTCATTCGCTGTGGTGAAGATGGTTTCGCTGGAGATCCGGTTCATGAAGATGCAGGTACCGGTCTCCAGGTCGTAGAGGTGTATAAATCCATACTTCGTGACCAGGTACACGACGTCGTACTTCTTGGACACCTGCATGGCAACAGGGAAGTCATTCACAGCCTCCTGTGGGAAGTACACCTCAACGGCCTTCTTCTGGAAACGCGGGTTCGGCTCTTGGTGATCGATTTCGGCGATCTGCAACTTCGCACCGGTCTGGGTCCGAACGGCAAAGGAGAAAAGACTGTGCGGGAGGGGGGAGCCTTCGACGGTAATCATTGCAAAGGAAGCAGCATGCCCCTCGATGAATTGTGAAATGCCGCGATCTCTCGAATAGAGCTGCATTGACCCAACAACACGACCCTGTTGCTGGCTAATACCGACGACCACCATCCATTTCTCGTCATCGTTAACGTGGTAGTTAATGATTTGGCAACCCTAGTAGGCATCTTGTCAGACAGTGAAGATACTCCAACCTTGGGGAGACTGGAACGTACACTCAGGTTCGGGAGACGATCGAAAATCTTGATGGGCTGAGACTGGGTAGGATCGAAAACATCCCAGTGGTAGACGGAGGACTCTGTCACCATGCCCAGGCTCTTTTCACTGAACCACTTCCAGTAGACAACATCCTCGTTCATGACAGAGGACTTCAGTTTCTGTTTGGCTGAGAGATCGAAGATCTGGATCGTTCGGCCTTGCGCCTTGAGAGCGATGATGTCCTTGAACCAGTGCATGATCGCACTGTCGGCGTTGATCGGGCGCTTAATGACTTCATTATTGTTCTTCAGGTTGATGATGATGACCTGAGGCTTATCCTCTTCGCTGAGCTTTTGCCGGACGCAAACGAAATGGTCGGATTCTAGAGTCTGAGCAGGCGAGTGGTTAGCAAGGCGAGACCAATCAACAATAGCAATCCACAGCACTTACACATGAATTGAAACCAATAGACGCCGGCTATCCGAGCTGGAAGTAAGCATAAGATTCTGATAACGGCGAGTCCGAATGGGGTGCGATCAATTCACTGGTGCTGCACCAGGACCGGCAGGGAGCAGGGCGAGAACACAAAATCGACGTGACATACCGCAATTTCAGCATTGGTCAACTGCAGGAGGAAGAGAAAACAGTCAGTTTCACGTGCGAGAAGAAATGGACACCGAGAGCAGGAAATACATTGATAAGCTCCGTAAACTTGATGGGAAGAGGAGCCATGTTTACGAAGGCCGCAGGACGACCTCACCCGCCCAACAAACGCCGTAAAGGATTCGATCGGAGAGAAGATGGGAATAGATAGAATCAAAGCTAACAGGAAGGCAGGAATGAGGAAAGAAAAAGAGGGAAGAGTAGGATGAGAGTAGACGGGGAGCAATTGGAGACGCGGAAGTGTCAGGGGAGATGGAAGTTCCAGCTGAGGTGTCCGTGAGGTCACGTGTTGCTGCCTCAGGTGTCAATGCGCTTCCTAATCGCCTCTTTGTTTGCCTTCACTTTGGCCAATGAACATTCTCGCTGAGTTGGTTGGTAAACTATACAAGTTTCAAAATATGCCTGACAAGAAAGAAAATAAATAAATCTACATGAAATGAGAATAATACTAGCTACAGGGGCGTCAATATTACCAATAGCCTAGATAGTACTTGCCTAACAGAAAGTAGCATATAAGGATACTTGGTTGGTGTTTAGCCTGCTGGTCAGGCTTTAGGCTGAGCCTCAGTATGATGTCCGCATTGGGCAGAAAGACATATTTACATGCAAACGCCCAAGCCACTAACACAGCTTAATCGCCCCAGGCGCATCGTGTAAAATTAAAGCCATGGGTCGTGTCGTAGTATAGGCCCTATGGTGTTGCCATAGCCGAAAAGCCAGGAGGTTTGCCTGCAAACCGACGACGAGCGGCTAGCTGCTTTCCATCGCCTTGCCGCTTCTTGCAGCGTCTCAACAAGGACAGTTTGGTCCTTAATATCCATCAGCTTCCAAAGTTAACCTTGAACGAATCAAAGGTCAATCAACATCATCGTCTCGACTGTCTGATTGTTCACCTGGATCAGCAGCGGATGGATCGCAATGATCAATGGAACGAGGGCTGCGACTTGATACCCTTTGAGAGTCGGATTGCGATACCGGTGGAGTCCTGTGGTGTTCCGCCGCCTGAGGGGTTACTGCTAGGGAAGGAAAGGGTTCTGTTTGGGAATGTCGTCCAGGGTTTGGTTGAGACGACGCTTCGTCGCTGCCATTCGACAATCCTCTTTTCTCGACCGACTCCAGAGGAGTTTGAGTGTCAGTATCTGGCGAGGTAGTTTGGGATCGCGCTAAGTGAGAATCTGGAGATAACTGGAAGACGTTGCTCTGTTAGCCCTCGGCCTTCCGTTATCACATTTTACGTCTCCCATACCTTGCCAGTTTCCCGTTCGAGGCCACGCCTCATCGCCAGTTTCTGCGCGGCCCTTCGCCTTTTCGTAACGATTAATTCCTCCTCGAGCGCTGCCTTGTCCTCTTCTTTCTTCAAATCGCTCAGCGACGGCATGTCCGCGTCATGGACAATCTCCGCATCATACACCTGGGGTGACTTCTGCTGACCACTTCTCTTGTTTCTTGCTCCTGATGCCCGTGATGATGTAGTTGTTTTCGAGCTGAGTGTTCCCGAAGTAGAACGCCTCCCAAGGTCTGATTGCCTTCCCTGCCGATCGTCTGCGTCCGTCCCTCCCCGACGACCTAGATCCATCGCGAATTCATCATCCAACGGCACGGCATCCTCTTCCTCGTCACTGGGTATCAGGTCTCCCCGGGAGCTCAGCGAATTCGCCGTCTCACGCGATGATTGAGTCGCGCTCCGGTCCCTGCCATTCTTAGCATCGTACGCCTGCCCTTCGGCTTCGTCGGTTGCTTCCATCAAAGGCTCTTCCTCGTGTGTATGATGCCGTAGCCCCGCCGGGTGCTCTTGAAGATCCGCCGCCGACGGCCGGTACTTCAGTCCGCGTGATCCAAGTCTCCACCGAAAGCGCTCTAAGAAACCCAGGAAGGACGAGCTGGGTATAACAGTTGGGTCATCTCGATGATCCGGCACTAGCATACTGCCCCTTCTTCTTGGTCCTCGGGTTCCGTAACTCATCGCTCGCTGTCTCCTTGGTTGATCAGAGACTCCGCGGGCCAAGCCGCTCCCCGCTAGCAGCCGATCCAGCTCATCGTTTCCCCATCCCAAAAAGCCATCATCGGAAAGGTCGTTATCCCAGTCATCGTAGAAATCAAAATTGGCCTCTGCGCGGCCACGCCGTCGACGCCGCAGGCGGTCTTCGCGGGTAGGAAGACAGGGTGCGGCACATGTGTAGACACAGTTCCCAATGGAGGCAAAGCACGGCGAAACATAATTCTGGGAGAAAGTGTATAAACCCTCCTGGGCAGACTCGTTCGCGGATTCGAGATTGTACGAGATCTGGTTGATCGTTTGGCGAACCCGGGGGTCGCCGCGACGCATCATTCTGAGGAGGGGCAGGAAATAGATGCGCAGGGAGAAGGCCCTAGGAGTAAATCACTTCAACGGGAGTCGGGAACATTGGATAGAAGGAGCATTCGTTGGTAGGAAGCCGAGTCGAAGTGTATCGTGCATTGGAGTAGGGGAGCTGCTGTCGGAATCTCCACGATGTCATTTGGCTGTGGAGGCCTTAGTCACCAGGCACGTGCGATCCGGGGCGCGAATAGCATCACGGGCGATTATCGACTGCGGCTGCTCTTCTTTTTTTCCAGAACATACATGCGGGTCTTCCCCGCAATTTGCCCATCATGGTCTATTACATTCGATTCCTCAAGCCTCCCAGGTTCCAACAGCAGAAAGGTAGCTCGCTTTCTATCACCGCTCTCATTACCCTGACGACGGATTTGGGCGATTCATTCCTCGCTGAGGATGTGGAATTACTCGCATCACTTGCGTTTGAAAGCACGGATAAGACCCTGTACCAAAGGGTGTTAGGTTGGGCGGCAGGGAAACGAGAGCTCCTCATATCGCTGGGGCCATTTCCCGAGCGTCTTTCGCTGCAAACCGTCGTCCTAGGTGTCAACGCAATCGATCCCCGACGGGCTCAGTCACCTACGTCAGACCACCTACTGGGCAGTCAGACAGTGCCCCTAGTGATCTCTTCCTGGAGTGCCGCATTCGGGGGCCCACAGTCGCAAGTGGCTGAAAAATTGGTCGAGAGACGATTCGGCCCGAAGGAGAGACTGGATCTACGGCTATGGGAGGAGACAGGAAATAGCATCGCTCGGCATATATGGTGAGGCAACCCCCTTTGTATTCTCATCTATAGATCTAAGACAGGCTTTCCCAGGGATGCAGCACTGGCATCAGTAATATGGCTTCAACGTGCAATTATCGGTAGCGCAACAGTTCCAGGCCCACTGCAAAAGCTTCTGCAGAACCGAGACAAGACGCCTCTCCGCGTCATCGAGCTTGGGGCAGGATGTGGCATTGTAGGCATTGCTTTGGCGGAGATGCTTCCTCAATGCTCCGTCCTGCTGACAGACTTGCCCGAAGTCGAAGACATTGTAACGCGCAACATCGCGGCCGCTAGAGTAGCACCTAATTCTGGGATTGAATACCGGAACCTTGACTGGATGGAGAGATTGCCGGACGACTTGTGCAGCATCACCAACGACTTGATCATCGTTTCGGACTGTACGTACAACGCAGACAGTTCGCCCGCATTGGTCTCTGTCCTGGATCAATTGGTTCAGAGGTCGCCGAAAGCCATCGTCCTAGCTGCTCTTAAGAGACGACACGACAGCGAGGCCGTCTTTTTTGACCTGATGCACTCGGCGGCATTCAGGGCCCTGCATAAGGGCACTGTGCACCTTCCCTCACAGCATGGCGAACGAGATCAGATTGAACTGTACTGCTATGACAGGAGGGAAAGCATACCGTCAACCACAACTCCTACTGGAACAAGTCATACCCCGTCCGAGTCATCGCCATAGGAAAACAGGTTTACTTTCGGTGTGTGGATACGAGAACAAAATTTGCGTCATACCCTACCCTACGGAGTAAAGAAGACGCACCAGCTGTACACTGGAGTAGCTTTTGCTTCTCCAGCCCGCTCTAGACCAGTCGAAGATGCAGCCTTCAAAGGGAGTTTGCCTGACCGCTCCTCGAGATCCAGCCAGCCAGAGTGTCCTGCAGAAGTACATGAAAGGTGCGGACACTGTGATCAGCGGCCGCGGGCTTTAAGACACAAGAAAATTCTGCAGGTTGGGAGCAAATGGCAGAAAGGGACGATAATAAGTAGCAGTAGGGGAGCTGTATGCATACGGAGACAGCGAAGAGGGAAGCCGGCGGGGAACGCAGCGGAAATTACATAACGTCCACCTCCGCCTTGGCAGCCGCTCTCTGTCATCGTTCAAAAGTCTTCATCGTCCTTCGTTGCCCTCTTCCGGCTCTTCGTTTCCCTCTCGCGCCCTCCAATTCGTTTCTGGTGAGTCCTTTTGCTCTCTAGCCCATCTGTGTCTCCCCACCACCGTGTGCTCCGTTTCTTTTCTTCCCGTCTTCTCCGGTGCGTTGCAACGAGCTCGTTAGCGGCTGGCCCTAAAGCTTGCTTCTAGCTGCGACTCTCGCACACACACAGCCGTCCCCTAATCAATAAATTTTTGTCTTCTCTCCTGCAGGATTTTGCTTCATCGACTGACCATTTCTTTGAAGTCACAATTGGTTGATCTTCCGCAAATCTCTCCCTTGCCTTTGGAGACCCCAAAGGCACCAATCCACCACGGCTCTTGCGGCGTCGCGCTTCCGTTCCTCTGCCAAATTGTTTCGCCTCGGCGTCCCCCCGACACGCTTAACGACATTCCACCTCCTGCTGTTGTCTAGAACAGTGTCGTCGTCCCGTGCGTCATTTATTGACCTCCTGGCCCACCTTCAAGTTATCCCGTCGCCCTTTGAGCTGCCGCATAGGACTTCTCTGAAGGTTCTTCCTCTTCAGGAGGAAGAGTCTAGGAGGCTTGGTCCAGTCGACTTCGGTTGCGAAAGTTTTCGTCCTCCTTAACACGCAGTCGCATATATTGCGAGCTCTCGACTTCTATTTTCAATTGACAAGTTCCTGTTCCATACGCCGTTGTACGCATGGGTATGGCACCGACTGCTTGTTTACCTGCTGAAGTATGCGTCTCGAGAAGTATCCAAGGAAAATACGACTATAATTTCCTTCGCAACCATAGGCAACTCAGCAGCCATGGAGGGGATGATCTGTCGCAATCCAGGTTGGCTGCCAAGGACCTCGTCATGAATGTCCTGAAACAGCGCGCTGCCGAAGTCGAAGTCGACCACTGTGACCCTGGAGACGAGGATGCCTTCTATGTGGCTGATATGGGTGAGATCTACCGGCAGCACCTGCGCTGGAAGCTGAACTTGGGCCGAGTCAAGCCTTTTTATGGTAGGTTTCACTCAACAGGCAGACACTCTTGTCAATTCATATACTGACTTTGGTACAGCTGTCAAATGTAACCCGGACTCGGAGGTGCTGCGGCTGATGGCCAAACTTGGAAATGGATTCGACTGCGCTTCCAAGTCGGAGATTGACGTCGCCCTCGACACTGGCGTCGATCCCAGCCGTATCATTTATGCGCAGCCTTGCAAGACCAAGTCTTACCTGCGTTATGCGGCCCAAAGGGGTGTCAAGCAGATGACCTTCGACAATGTCGACGAGTTGTACAAAATCAAGGCCAATTTTCCAGATGCGGAGCTTTACCTGCGCATTCTGACGGATGACTCCACCAGCCTGTGTCGGCTCAGCATGAAGTTTGGTGCCTCCATGGACATTGCTCGCCGGCTCCTCGAACTGGCACACCAGTTGGAGCTGAAGGTCGTTGGCGTGAGCTTCCATGTTGGCTCTGGCGCCGAGGACCCCAGCGCCTTCATCAAAGCCGTCCAGGATGCCCGGCTGGTGTTCGACCAGGCGATCGAGGTGGGCTACGAGCCTCATACTCTGGATGTGGGTGGTGGCTTCAGCCAGGACACCTTTGAGAAGTTCTCTGGGATCTTGGGCGAGGCACTTGACAACTACTTCCCGCCGCATATCCGTGTCATTGCCGAACCTGGCCGGTACTATGTTTCCAGCGCATACACGCTGGCGGCCAATATTATTGCCCGTCGTGATGTACCGGATCCTGCGGACTCGTCCAACGACGCGTACATGCTGTATCTCAACGATGGCGTATATGGCAACTTCTCGAACATCATCTTCGACCACCAGCATCCCGAGGCTCAGATCCTCACCTGTGCCGACGATAGCAAGGCGAACGGGGCGGCTCCTCGGGGAGTCGCGTACTCTATCTGGGGTCCGACGTGTGACGGTATAGATGTGATCACGCAGCACACCGTACTCCCGGGACTGTTGGATGTTGGGGACTGGCTGTGTTTCGAGGACATGGGAGCGTACAGTAAATGTAGCGCTACCCGGTTTAACGGCTTCGCGGACAACCACGAGGTGATCTACATCTCCAGCGAGGCCGGGGCTTCAGCGCTTCTTGAGTATTAGTTCCTGTCACTCATTCGATTTTGTGTGTTTTGTTGTGCCGTGATGGCAATGATCACTCTGTTCGTGTTTTGTTGATGTTTGATGTTGGATTTGTTTTGCAGAGTACCAAGGTCTCCTTGGGTCTCTTAGTCAAAATTTGAGTTGCGTTCGAGTTTTCTTGCACTGCTTTGATTCAGTATATGGTTGGCCCGCGCCAGGAGAGTTGGCAAAGAAGAAGCCATAGAGGGCATAGAGCTAGATGCAGCCATCCAGATCTTATGAGACGAAATTGTGTCTCTTTGTATGCTTCTATCTACACCTGTATACTTTCTGTTCTGGATGCGTATGAAATAAATAATATTTAATTGAGATTGAGTATCTTCACCTCGTTCATCTGACTTCAACATCATGGCCTCCACTCACTTAAATCCCCGGTTCTTTCCATTGCGTCCTCTGGGTAATAGCAACCCTTCTGTCATGACCCTCCAGGTGCATCTACTAGGTAAGACACGGCCATCAGCAAAAGACTCGGATCCCAGAACTGCGCTTCACATATATATAAGCTTACCTGCCAGGGAGGTAAGGTCACGACACTTAAGTTCCTGATACTTGTCGCCGCAAGACAGTGGTTTCAATGAGAGAATCTGCCAGTTGTGCTCGAGCCCTATGATGGGCCTCAGTGCATCGCGAAGCGCATCATAGAATGCTGTCGAGGTATGCGAGTGTCCCGTGTTCCTTTCCACTCATGAGCGTTATACAGATCGCTCACAGCCGTCGGCAAAGGGGTTCCTTTGCAAGCCAGCTGTTCCAGCAGGGTTGCCAGTATATCCTCTTTCCACGCATCTCGCTGTTCGACACTGCAGAAGGCGAAAGGGATCCTAATAGAATCATCATCATGGAATTTCCGATAGAGGTCATCAACCATATAGGACATCTTGGCTTGAAGAGTTGTAGCAATTTCGATGCAGTGTATAAAGACTGGGGTTGATGGTGCTAGATGTGTTGGGGAAGTCTTGTGTGAATTTATATACCCTTTAATGCAAAAGAGGATGTATTCACTGCAGGTACATTCTCCAGTCGGATCTTGCTGCAAGTATGTATATTCCCTACCGGCCGCTTGTGTGTTTTATGATTATCAGTGTAAGTTGTATAGGGAGTCCTCCAGGGGTTTTTTTTATACCGATGTTTTCGGCTGATGCTTCGGAATGAGGCCTCTATAGTCATCTATCCAGCCAGTTCTAAATAGAAATGAAAACCAAAAAACGCCAGAACTATCAGTAGTAGTAGTCCCCTATGTATAAAAGGTCCTCAACTCAGACAAGCCGCTCAACAACCAACTCCGCGTCACCATCTGTCCCACTAGCCTGCACGAGCGCCCCAGTTTCAAGCTTCTTCTTCCATTTCGGAGACTCGTCTCTGGCCAGAATGAGTGTCATGCGCGCGGCAACTGCCGGATCCGCCGTTTGCGCAACAGAGTCAGACGGTGTGCAGGTCCATCGGCCGAACGCCCAGTTGAGGATATAGAACTGACCCGCGCCAGACTGCGATGGAGCCGACGCGGGCTTCTTGTCGTGGACGGTGTCGGAAGAGTCGGCGGGCGGGTCTTGGGCCGAGCAGTGCAGAATGCCCTTGATGCGGTATACCTCGTCTTTGGGGGCGGCGAGGAGTAGTCGCTCGAGGGCGGCGGTGTCAAGCGTGCCCTGGGGCTTCGACTTGAGGGTGACGGAGAGGACCTCGACTTCGGACTGATGGTCGGCATGTCCATTCCCGTTTTCATGGTGATGGCCATGCTGGTGCTGGCCCTCACCATCGAGCCCGCCTTCCCCCATCGCAAACAAAGCCCCATCAATCCCCAGCAGCACCTCCTTGCCAATCCGCCCCTTCTCAGACTTGACCCATGGCGTCTCGACCTCCAAATCGCCCACCCGATCCAAGCAGACATCAAGCTTCTCCTCGCCGGCGCTCTCCCACTTATTGAAGACAATCAGATCCGTAAATCGCGCCTGCAGTTTCGCCGTGTACGACGTATCCTCGTAGCCCTGCCAGTTCTCGACATCGATCACGCTGACGACCCCGTCCAGGGCGAAATCCGCCCCGCCCGATTCCCGCGCTACCCGGTTGACCTCCATCGCCAGGGTTGCGGGGAACGCGCTGCCCGAGGTCTCGATGACGATGCGGTCGGGGCGCACTTCATCGCGGAGCTGGAAGAGCGCATCGCTGAGCTGGCCGACCAGGTTGCAGCAGATGCAGCCGTTGAGGAGCTCCCGGACGCCGGTTATGGATTGCGTGGACGCGAGTTGCGAGTCGATGGCTAGATCGCCGAATTCGTTTTTGAGGAGCGCCAGTCGGTAGGTCGCGGGGAGTTGCGGGATCAGGTTCAGTAGGAGGGTGGTTTTGCCGGAGCCAAGGAAGCCCGTGAGGATTGTTACGGGGATTGGGGCCATGATGGGCGGGGAGGAGTGTGTAGATGTTGTATAGATCCGAGGGAGAAATGGGGCGGGATCTTCGTCTATCGGAGGCGGGCATCCGCTATTCCGTTTTGGTCAACGTTGCCCTAACCCCTCGTTATGTCGAGCCACGACAAAACAACTTATCCACACGATCATTTCATGCCAAATCAAACAGTGTGTTCGCTGGGTTCCCAGAAGCGGTCGGTGTTTAGGACAGTATTTCTCATTGTGTTCTCTGCGAAGGTCGGCATCGTGGCCGTAACGAGTTGCGTCGGTAGAGAGACAATGGGATGAGGTACACGTTAAATTTTTTGCCCGACCGCCATAAAAGACTTGAGATAGGTGTAGTCAGAATGTGGGAGAATGCTTTTGCGGACGGTGCAACTTTGGTTATGGGTGATATCATTATTCCAAACGACGATAGGTTGTCTATTTGTTTTATCATCATTTCATACGGCTGTCTGTCTCGACACCGACAACTACTTCTTCTTCCGCCATGGAATCAACCGACGATCCTATCCGCTCGAACTTCCAGGAACAAAACGAGATGTCCCCGCCAAACGAGAGCGCAAGTGGCAAGAGCGAATCACTGCCGGGACTTAGAAACAGGGCCAGTTCAACGGGAAACTGGGCTCTGCAGAGTATCCAGGGTGGGTGGAGGGAGACAACAGGGGAGTAAAGATCAAGGTCTGCTGAATCCTCGATGACTAGAGCGTCATATTAATTGCGGATAGATTCCAAGCCAGGGCCGAATGAAATAGACCGCATCAGCAGCATGGATAGCACAAAGATCACGGAATATCTCCAGGAGAAGCACAGGAGTGATGTACGACCACCGTCAATCAAGTAGCCAAGATATCAAATAGCTACACAGACACAACAACCAACCCTAAATCGCGTCATCTACAACATTGCTCTGAAACCCTTGTCCGACGACCGATCCAGTCCCAAGAAGTCGGCCGCTTGGCCCAGATGGTCGATACCCCAGAAACCCTCGGTTTCGCCTTTCGAGTTGGTGCATTCAAACCAGGGAAGCCCGAACGCCCCCGACTTGAACGCGCGGTCTGTGTTCGAGGACACAAGGGACTTTACTTCCGGCTGATTCGCCTGCGAATATGAATGAGCGCGGATCATCAGTACCGTGGAGACTCAAGACATACAGCAGCCAAAATCTCCTGCGCCTTGTCCTTTCCAAGCAGGCTCTCGAGAACCGGCATAAACCCCTCCGGCTGCGCGATCTTCGCGTTCCCATCGACCCAGATGGAGCGATAGAACGCGTCAACAGCCGGGACGAGGCTGTCCGGTGCC
Organism: Aspergillus sp. HF37; assembly: GCA_003698115.1. Taxonomy (NCBI): domain Eukaryota; kingdom Fungi; phylum Ascomycota; class Eurotiomycetes; order Eurotiales; family Aspergillaceae; genus Aspergillus; species Aspergillus sp. HF37. Next base: position 19,206 of record RAQS01000135.1, read on the forward strand.
TTGATCGAGATCGCGCAGAGAGCCCGCTGCGCTGCCAGGGTCATGGGCGGGAAGCCCTCGGGCATGCGATCCGACATGGGGATCGAGAAATACTTGGCCCAGCGTTGGCGTTCCTTCCCAATCCATAGGTCCTTGTCTTGCAGGGTCAGTGCCGAACAGGGAATGAATCAATGCTCCTACTTTTGATGTTGATCGGCGGGTTGTTCCCGCAGGCTTTCATCAGGCCTCCCAGGAAGATGGGCACGTAGGTGACATTGCAATTGGCGAATGTTGGGGAGTGCTGGTATTGTCAGCTTGGATTCGAGCGATCAATATGAGATCCTTACTCTCAGTACGTGGAATGCCATGTAGGCAAACGGACTGACCACGTCCAGGTAGAGGGTGATTTTGGGGGCAGCCATGTTTGCGAGACACCAGAAGAGTATCAGAGCACAGTATAAATAGTTGCAGACAGTATAAAAAGCTGCAAAGAGCCTGAACCCGTGAAGATGAAGCCGATAACTTACTCCGCATGCTGACTCAGACTGCCGAGGTCCCTTGCCTCCTGCCGATTCGCTCTTTCCTCTCTTCTCTTCTCTCTTCCTTCTTCTCTAAGCCATCGCGATGCCAACAACCACACTTGCTGGCCCAGAGACCATGCCACGCGCCTTCCAAACCGCTCCTCCTGCAGGAGGAAGCTGCGCAGGGTCGCGTATAATCTACTCTAGTCTCAAGCCAATATGAACCAACTCCATCTACATACACTGCAGTGCTTACCTCTCTCTTGTTCCTATCTCGAGAACAGTATACGCAGTTCTGCCTTCTACCAATGTCTTCCTTTTCGACTGACTCGTCTACTCACTGCGAATTCAGTCCCCTCCCTGTGCCGTCACTGAGCCCGGTTCGACTGGATATGTTTACTCGCGAGTTCAAGGGAGAATCTGACTCAGAGCGCTCTCAAGGTTCAGTCACGAGGAAGCGTCGGCATGGCTTGTACTTCCCACGGCCGCCTGTTTTGTGTCCTCGCCCGTGTTCGCGCATCAATCAGCTTGCACACTCCAAGGCCCGCAGCATCCCGTGCATGCGTTGGAAGGGTAGCTCTGACGTGTCCGATGGCTCGGCTGAGTCTTGTCGTCAGCAGACACCGTGTTTGCCATTGTCTGCGAGAAGTCGAGATGGCAGACAGTGGACGGGCCACATGAGGTATGAGGGATCAGACCCTTGCGCTACGGACCTGTTTTGTGAGACTACAGCCGCAGCGATTGGCGCACGAGTCGATGCCGAATCTGGCGTCTACGACTCGATTTCGGAGGACCCGCTATTTGCGAACTCGCTGAATTCACACCTGACGCTTTCCAAGGAGCACTCGAAATCCCATTTGAAGGAGCAGTCGACAGCCTCGGAAGCGTCGACAAACCAGTCCTACTCCTGGCATCCCTTTCTCAAGGAGGATCTGGTTGACAAGTCATTTTCACGGCCCTACTTCCGCCAGACGAAGCCAGGGCTTTGTACACGGCTACAGTTATGCAAGGATGTGCGACTGGGAGTAGGAGAGCGATGGGCCATACAGGAAGGGTCGCTAGTTGTCTGCGTCGATCCATCCTATACTCATCTCGATCGCAGGGAGGGGTTTTCAGATGAATTCGAGCTTGCCAGCGGCGATTTCTACGTTGTTTACCGTCTTTACGCCGACTTGTGGGCTCTCTGCGTCAAACTCTCCTTTGATTCCCGCACTGGAAGCTATTTCCATGGAAAGCCGGGAGACAGTGTGAACCTAGGGTTTCTGCCCCTTTGTGCCGTTACCTTGGCAGCGAACTTTGGCGCTTTTGTCCAGCGAACTTCCAGATACATGAGCTATCCCCCATCGGAGATTAGGCACCCAGGCAACGGACTCCCGGTCATTCCTCCAGAGCGCTCTCACAGTGTCAACGCCAGCAAACAAATTTTCCATGGGGGCAGGATTCGTATTCAATTGCGTGTTACGGCCCCAGACGCCTACGGCAACCTTTCGCTAGAGGACGCTGGGGTGGATTTTATCCCACTCGACTCTACTCTTGAGCAGCTTTTTTCTAAGTTCGGCGGGTGGAGGGAACGGGCGCATCAACTCCGAAGTCGAGTGTCGCTTCCAAATATCCGGCATGAGGGATCATCGGAGCAGCATGCGGGAGTGGATTCGCGCGTTTTGGCGCCTGGTAAAGCACTGCGCACTTCGGTTCAAATACAAGGTAGCGAGCCCGGGGTCCAAGATCAACAACTGCTCGTGGGAGGCACATCTCCGCCAAGCCAAGGATGCCGGTGCCTGGTTGGGATGCCGGCTCGAGGGACGAGACAGGGACGGGATTTACGCGGCTTGATTCTTCGAGGGGGTGAGAAGCTAAGGAGCAGCTTCCGGAACAGCTCTGACCTGTAACCCTTGGACGTTACACTTCGATTCTTGACCAGGAGCGGAGCTTTTGCATTGGGCTATTCGCTTATCCTTGTATACTCAGGCTACCTGTCAACAGTTGCATCACTGCACATTCATGGTGAAGTCATCCGAGCCACCTTGATATAGAAATACAAACCAACTTGCCGCTGGCCAAACCACATCCACAACTACCCTCCTCAAACCATCTGAAATAAAAAAAAATGTACAGACCCGAAGCCAAAGAAAAGCTCGCCTCAACCTCTCCCTCCCGCACACACACGCGCTCCTCCCGCTCGCGCAGCCCGCGGAGCGAATCCGAGCAACAGGAAGACCAATCCATCTCCAACGTCGACCGCGAGATGATGGGCGTCACCAGCCAGGGCCGTCCGCCGCGCGTGTCGAGACGGAAGCGCTCGGAGTATTTGGGAAGGTCGTGGAATAGGTCCGCGGATCAGGAGAGGATTGGGAGGACCGGGGCGAAGGCTAGGTCGACTTCGAGGCATTGATGTATAGAGTACTACATGGAGAGGGAGTTGGTGTAGTATAGAGCAAGCATTATAGAAAAAGTCTTGGACCGAGTTTGGGCTGGGGTTAGGGCTACATATACGTGGTTTTTCTCCGCCGGTCCCAGGCCTTCTCTTTTCCGTTTTAGTGCTCAGGGAGCGATCTCAGAGCCGGCAGAGTTGCTCACTGAACACTCTAAGCACTCACTGAGCATACACTAGCCAGTGGAGAACCACGGTAGCGGCTAGCGATACTTATCAGTTGGAAGTGATCAATACTGGAAACTCAAATGCTAGACCATGTTTTCTTGAGAATGGCTAGATGCCATCAATTATCTTGGCTGCCATCCAGCCATTCGTAAAAGAGTCCCATTGAGCTATACAGTCCTGATATGAATCCCCCAAAGTCGATCAACGAGCCAACGTATAGGAAATTTTGATGGCGATATGCTCCTCGGCAAGTAGAGATACCAGTCATCTTCATCCACTAAGCTCAAGGTACGTGTAAGCGTAGTGCATTCGTAGTACACGGGGTAAAAGCCACTGTCCTCCCAGTCAATGATTCCAGTAATAATGAAATGGCCGTTAATACTGGGATCCTGCTTTACCATGATATTGTCAGTCCTGACATCACCATGGGTGAAAACCGGTGGTCCATGTATCGAGTTAGAATTGTCATGCTCCAGAAGGGAGCGAAGTAGCTTGACGTATGTGTTGCTGCCATGATGACTGGCCGAAAATTGTAGATCGCTAAACTCCCTGATTGTGGTGATGCCTTTGAACAGAGTGCATTCGTCAACGCGAAGCTCTTTGGCCCCTTCTCCGCAGACCCCCCCAAGCGCCTTGACATCGTCCTGTCGAAGAGATCTTAATTGGCAGAATATCTCTTCTAGCTGCTGTTGGATCGATAACTTTCCGTCGCGTGACAGACTAGGCCATGCTTGGGCCAACGCTATGCCTGGAACGTAGGACATGAATATAACGCGAAAGGGGCCGAACGCGATTAAGCCATGGGCTCTAGGAGCAGGAATATTGGGCGCCCGCTCGGCAAGGAATTGCATGGTCGTGTACTCCGTGTAATCCCTATTTCCCAAAACGACTTTGGCGACAATATCCTCGTTGCACTTAACCACAACTCCTCTGACGGGACTCTCCCATAGCTTTTGCGAGTTCCACAGGAGTTGCTTTAAAGACACAGTCAGTGCTTTTTTTGTATCGCCCGGCTCGTGGTTCGAAGATCCTCTTGAATATTGTGCAAGCAAAGCGGCTACCTTCTCCGATAACGGAAAGACAACCGTAGCAGTTTCAGCAAGATCAAGACGTGTGCGGAACTCAGAGCCCTGCTCCTTAGGCATGTCCTTCTCGGCATGTGGCAAGACCTTCGGTCCAGTCGCCATTGTAATCCCCCGGTTATAATTTTTCGGAATCTTAGACAGCAGATTGGCTTCCGGCTCATTCTTAAGTGTATCACGGAGCTCATGCAAGGTTCGGAGGTTGATTTTCGCAGCGTGAGATAGCTTATGATACTGGGAGTTTCGATGTTCATGGCGATATGAATCGGAGAACATTGACATCAAATCGGCCTGCGGATTCCTTTCCAGTTCCGCCTGGAATTCCAGCATAAGATCTCTGTTCCATTGCGCTGCATCAGCGTTGGAGAGGGAAAGGGCTGCTGGAGGTGGAGCGTTGTCCATAATTTATAATCCAGACAAGCTAGTATCTGACGGAGTGTTGTCGTGATAATATAGGAGGCGTTCTAGGAGAAGTCGTGAGGGCGAGCTCAAAAGAAAGAGAGATGAGCCAAGTGAAAACTACAAACGATAAAGGACCTAGCATCCTCGCTAACTAAAAGTATGGGGCACTACTTGTGCCATGTTTACTTTAAGTCTACGATAGAACAGCAAAGCTCAACGTTATAATAAATAAACATTATTAAACAATGCTATCTAGCGATTCCTGTCTACAGCCATGCTATAGAAAACCAGCTCCAACTAACTCCTAGAAACATGCATGTCAACAATCACAGGAAAGGTCCACGACCATGAATACCCTCCCAGCCCCAAAGCCCACTATTACTACTACTACTACCACCAGAAAAAATAGAACTAGATCCAAAACGAGACCCAGACCTAGAGCCAGAGCCAGAACTGGACGCAGACGCAGAGCCAGTCAACTGCCTAGCGCGCGACCTAAAGCCGTTCTCCGCCCCACGGCTCCAAGACTCCGGCGCCCACTCGACCTCCGCAGGCTGCGGGACGCCGCCACCGGGCGGGATAATGTCAGCGGCATTAGCAAAGCGGACGCGACGCTCGGGCCCAGGCTTGAGCTGGACGATCCCGGGGCTGGAGCGCGGCGAGGCGATCTCGGCGTCCGTGTCGCCGTCGCTGTGGTCGTCCTCGCCATGCAGGAACTGGTCGAGGTGGGCGTCGTCGGCGAAAAAGGGCATGCGCTGGGCCTGGGAGCGGATGGGCTGGGGGTGGTGTAGGTGAGGAGGTAGGCCCGGCTGGGAATTGCCATGCTGGAACGGGCTCGGCTGCTGCGGGTTAGAGTGCTTCAGGCCCTGGATAGGGTTGTGAGAGGAACGGACGTGGTCGTGTGTGAAAAGCGGGCGGCGCGGTTCCAGCTCTTTGAATCCAGGAGGAAGCTTGCCGTGCAGCGGCTCGTTGGTGGTGTCGTCGCGGATATCGAGGACTTTCAGGACCGCGCGGCCGATGTTAGTATACGGGGCTTCAGAGTCGATGAGCAGCGTAATCAAGTTGCGCAGGAACTTGTCGCGGTCGTCCGGCAGCTGCGCGGCATACCGGCCAATGTCGCAGGCGGTCATCCCGACGTTGATCCAGGATTTGAGGCGCAAGGGGAGCAGGCGGATCTCGTCCGGGGACAGGTCGCCGGGGTAAACGACGTGACTCGGCGAGACCGGGGTGGTCGTGGCGGATGCGTGTCGATGCTGCGCATGGTTAGCGTCGCGCGGGAAGTTCTGTCGACGAGCAGTTAGCGGATTCTCAGCATGACGGACAGCGCCGGAGCGCCTAACCTGAGACCGGGGAGGCGGATGGGGCTGCGCGGGCATGAACGGGGTGCTCAAGTCGACATGAGTGCCGTCTGGGCCCAATCCACCGGCGCGGCGCAGCGGCTCTGACTGGCGATGGTCTGTAAGCGGGTTCACCTGGTGACGAACAGCGTCGGAGCGGCTTACCGCAGCCCGATTGTCCTCCTGTCTATCCGGTTGAACGTCCAGGCCCGAGAAAGTCTGGCGACGGCGGGTCAGTGGATTGACTGGATGACGCACAGCACCGGCTCTGCGCACCGGAGAGACATCGCTACTACCATCCGCATTGATCAAGCTCCAGTCGTTGGCCCTGTTGACGGTCAGCGACTCCTGCTGCAAAGGCGCAGGACGAGGTCGGCGGCGGACCTGTTCGCGACGGGGAGGGCGGTACCAAGGGTGTCGATCAGAGGGCGAAGGCGAGCCCTCATGACTACTACCGTTGCTGCTGAAGCTGCGGCTAGGCACGTTTCGGGACCCGATGACGGGCCTGTCAATCTCGACTCCGCGGACGGAGTGCGTCTCGTGAGACTTTCGGCCGAATATACGGTCGAACATGATGTCCGTTCTTCAGCAGGTAAGCAAAGTGAAAATATAGAGGTTGTCAGGGCTCTAAGATCAACTTAGAGACCCCGAGCGTTGGTGTTCAGTGGTTCTGTGTCGATGTCGTGTTGATATCGACTGGGAGGCGACGTGTGAGTCTGATGGGGGGCTGGGATGGCATCTCATAGACACGGTGAGGTATTTATATCCTTGCGAAGAGCCAGCGAACAACGCTCTTTGTCCCGAGAAAGGAGTACGAGATCCGCCTCTTTGTTCGCAGAGAAAGAGATCCACGGAGCCCTCCGCGGCAATGCCCATTATCTGGAGTCCAGCTTATACCAGAGAGGCGCCTTTGAACAAAACAAAGAGCATTAGATACGTCCGTGGACAAAGAGAATCAGAACCGCAACAGGAGCTCCCCGTGGACAATCCCATTGTCAAGCTGATGCCTCTTTGACGAATCTGCTAGGAAACAGGGCAAGTCCCGCATCCTGACAACTGTGTCGGAACTCTTCGATCTCTTTGTTGGTTTTATCGGCAACTTCCTGAACCAGCTTGTTAGCCCAAGACATTGTTTCGCTGGGAGAACTTACCTGTGAGCAAGGGCATGCTCATAGACCAGCTATGATCGAATCTCCAGATTGGCGAACGATGGAGTAAGTTTGAATGACATCGATTATCAGAGCGTGAAGTATGTACAGCTTCGCGATCGCATGCAGATGTATGAAACAGGCGCTTATGAAACAAGGGTATAAAGTCCGGAAAGAGACCGCAAGACACTAAACCACAGTAAAAGACAGCATCGAATAGAAAACATACAGAATGCGATGCATCAGAGCCACAGGACCCATCTGACCCCCGAAACCGCTCCGCGAAGAGCGCCTCGAAAGAGCTTGAAAATCATGACAATCAGCCAAACCCACCATAGCACGCCCACCAGTGCCCATTCAAGCACCACGAAGCCTGCACGCCGGATCAAGCGTAACCGCCGATGGCGCTTCCTCATGCCCCGATCGAGAGCGTCGCTGAGCTGCTTCACCGCGAGCGTGCTTGTCGTGTGCAGCTGGACGCTCAGATCTTCGGCATCGTCGCTAGCCGTGCGAACCCGCGGGCTGAGTATGTGGTTGACTAGGCTCTCGACACTGCTCAGCTGTGATCTCAGAGGCGATGAAGTCGCGGCAGGGAAGCGATCCATGGATTGTTGGAATAGATACCGCGATCTCTCGAATCCTTGTAGCAGTTTCTGCGCTGCCACGTCGAACTCATGGAGTCGAGCCACCCGCGGAACGGGCTCATTGGGATTAACAGAGCTTCGGAGGAAGTCAGGCGGATCGCGGACTGTCTCAGCCCGGCGAGTAATTTCACGGGCTTTAATCCCGGACGACAGAAGAAGAGCGCGCGTCCTTTCTATCTCCCGTTTTTCAGGAATTCCGGAGTCGGCCAAAGTGCTTAAGCTGCGATCAGAGATACTCCAGCTCCGTGACGCCTCGGACATCCTTTGGCTTCTCCCTCTGGAGGATGGGTCTGGCGACGCTTTCGCCTGAGCAAGTCCAGTGACAGGAGGCCGTGTGAGGCCGAATGGAACAGACGGGTCTCTGATATGACCTCCCTTGGTATTCTTGCGGGCGTGTGATCGCGACGGACTGAAAGCGACGCCTTCTTCCGGACGGTCGACTGGCGCAGGGGCATCAAGCTTGTCTTGTTGGGTAACTGACGGGCTGGGTCTCTTTCCATGCGAGGTCCCTGCATTATACGCCTGTGATGAACCACGCTCATAGGCGCCATCAGGCCCTGGAGTTTCCGCTTGATTGCCTTCGTCGTCTTGACGAGATGATGTAAATACCGGAAATGATGGAACGGAGCCCTTCGCGACTCCTTTCTCTGCATTCCCACGATCTTCTGAATCTGTCGGCAGACAGCTCGGGGCCGATTTGTCCTCACCTTTTGTTTCCTCAGCATCTTCCATGTCGCTATCGCCAGAGACAAGACTGTCCGCTGCAGAAGATTTGCGAGAATGAACCGGCGGCTCCTTTCCCCTGATACGATCGCCCACCCTGGACACCTCATTCCCAACAAAACCAGCAATCTTTCCTCTCCCTTTGAAGAATTCACGTAACTTGGAATCTTGCGGGGACGGTCCTTTCTGGGGCCTGGCATTATGTAACCCGTCCAAGTCGCTTGGCCGTTGGCCTTCTTGATAAGAAGAGGAGATCCGGTCTGGAAGCGGACTAGGCTCAAGCCTTCCCGAATGATCCAAACCAGGAGGCCCTTGGGAACCACGTTTGTTGACTGGCTCAGAACGCAAAGGGCTGTCATCACGATGGTCTCGATGTTCTTTTTTGTTCTTGCTCTTGCTTCGCTCATGACGAGGTGTTATCGCCCGAGACAATGGCCTCTTAGATGGTGAAGGCGACCGACTGGACGGCGGAGACAAATTGGCTGTAATACTAGGAAAGTAACCAGCACGAGAGGGTGAATTAGTAGGCGAAATATCAGCCGCCTCCAACGACATCCGAGGACTATATGAGTCGTCGATGCTAGCTCCGGAAGACAAAGAGCCCTTAGTCTCATGCCTCTTTGCCGGACCGACGCTTTTTGTAGATTGATAGGGAGAAACTCCAGTGTCCTGCAGCGAAGTAATGTTGTCTCGATAATCACCGGATTGTCTTACTCGCGATATACGCGGGTCTAGGCGACCAGGGATATGCGTCTCAGGGGACTTCCCACGGTCAACACGAGCACTTGAGCCGGCCGGATAGTGGTAGTTCCTCATGCTAGAGGCCGCCGACGAACTGCCCGACTGCAGCCGCGGCTCGTCTTGTGTCAAACCAGTATCCGTCGTGGATACGTGCGGACTAGACAATCTGTGACGTTGACGTCCACGACCGACCTCCTTGAAATTAAGGTCCGTCGGACGATTGGATTCGGAAACCGAAGCAATAGAAGGACGCTGGTCTATGGAGCGGTCGCCGGGTAAACGAGACATCTTCTGAGAGCGTGGGATATCGAGACCAGCGTTGCCAGAAACCAAGTCGGAGGGTTCAGGGTAAACATACTGCCCATCTCTGTCGATAATTTTACTCTTGTTCTGGCAGTCCTCAAGCCATGCGGCATCACAAAGCAGTTCAGCCGGCGAGATTACCCAGTCAACTCGCGGTCTCGGGGTTTTCGCGCTGCTTGTGCGGTTCGCTTTTCTCAAGTGGGTTGGAGAAGCCGCCATCATATCCGGATCTTCGCTCTCTCCTGGCTGGCCTTGTCCTTTATGAAACGGCGGGAGATCCAAACACGCGAGAGGACTATGGTTTTGATGACTCGCTTGCTCCTCGACATCATCGATCCACCGACCGACTTTTTCAACATCATTCCATCCCTCCGCATCTGCATCAATCGGGCATTTCTCACGAAATCGTACCTTTCGGTTACGAATAGACTGAAGAGGATTGTACGTCCGGGACGGGGAAGCGTCGTCACTTGTAGCTGGCGTGTGCTCTGTGGCGGGATCGGCCCTGCGGCTTTTAAGAGGAGGGAGAGAAGGCAAGAGGCGTAGATATTCGGAAAATAGCTCAAAGTGTCGACGAGCTTTCTCAGCCCGGGCAAACGTGTTGTCCGAAGGCTTGAACGGTACTGCATCGCCTTCGCTTGCATCGGGAATTAGGTCAAACAGAGACGGCTGCTCTTTCGCTGCCTGCGGCTGTTGAGGATGCGATGGCTTGGCCTTATCGTTATCGAATGACGGCGCAACCGTGTGACGCGCCTGGGAAGGCTGATGTCCCAGAGAAGACGAGGTATGAGTGTCCCCGTAAGCCGGTAACTTGCCCCCTGGAAGACGACTAGAAGCGGAACGCCCAATATTGGTTTTCCTCCTGGACTCGTTCAAGTTCAAAGCCAGATTAACTATTTGAATGGAATCCGCGTCAAGACCGGCCGCCTGATCTGTATCCGCAGTGGCGTCTCGCTCATTATGCTCTTGCCGCTGCGCACCTGACGGACCTGGCTCGGCCTCCTGCGGAGCTGTAGAAATTGAAGGTCTTGATGCGTCTATAGACGAGCTTCCAGCTGCATGTTTATGGCGACTCCAAGGGAAACGCGACTTCTTCTTAGGGGCGGCGATATCGGGCTCCGGTGCGGCACGCTTCTCCCTGCGGTCAGGTTCTGATCGGCGCGGACGATGGTGACCAATTCTCGTGCCCTTCGACCGCGGCATAAACGACGAGTCGAGCAGGAAGCCGCCAGAACTGGCCGTCCTCCGCTGACCGCGACCGCCTCTGTCGCCATCACGGGAGCTGCTACCGAGGGTGCTGCCTTCCAGCTCTCCGCTCATCCGACTCTCCGGCGTTTGCATATCGCTGTGACGCTCGGGACCGCCATTAGATCGTGGGTAGTTTTCGGGGGGTTCGGTGGAGGCTTCTTCTGGTTTGTGGCCATCGGAAGGCGTGGATTTGGGGGCATTGGTCTGAGGCGACATCAGAGCGACGGGCTAATATCAGTCCCGTCGTGGTTCGCCAGCAAGAGGTCATGGGGTAGGCACGAACAAGAGACAGAGCAAGGCTGAAGCAGCGACATGAGAGAGAGAAAAGCGCGGGCCCAGCTTGGCTGTGCTGGATGGCGTATCTCCGGGGAAGCTCGGTGCAAACAGGGCAAACATCTATATTCCATAGACCGCGTACAAAAGGAAACTAGCATTCGAGTCTAATAATGCATAAATATAAAACTAGACGTACAAGGCTTGTACATGCGTGCAGATTGCGGGAAACAAAGTCGCTGCTACATCCGGCCTATTCAACCCTCAGGCACTGGAGGCGCGCCTGCGTCTCAATGACCTGGATAATGTCAGCCTGGGCAGATGATGCGTAATGGCAACTTACATCGAGAGCTTGCCTCACTTCGAGAACCTTGCGCACATCCGCAAGCCAGTCCTTACTCAAGATCTTCGCCCAGCCCTGGAGTCCATTCATCTCACGGGCAGCAGCATCAATGTTACCCTGCTCCAAGAGAGTTTCGGTGCGTGAGAGGACGCTATCAACATCATTGCTGTCTGCCACAGCGTCCTTCTTGAAGGTTACTTGGCTGAGGAAAGCGCTGGCGGCGTGGCTAGCAATGCCGGCATCCTCAGGCAAGAGGCTCGCCTTTCGGACCTCGCCGGCCACCCGGCGGAAGCGCTCAATGAGCTGGGGGGTGGAGGGAATACCGTGCTGGTAAGCGGTGGGGTTGATGGACCCAATAGCGGCCTCAACGACTTGGTCATCTGCGGCCAGCTCCTTCACCGCAACGAGCTCGCGGATGAACGGGCGCGGGAGATCGGAGCGCTCCAGGACAGTGCGCGTAGCGTCAACGGCCACCTGGAGCTGCTGTGTCTTCAGGTTGGTGTCGATGACTTCTTGCCAGTCGGTCGTGAGCTTCTCGAGGTCGCTCACGTTGGCAGTGAGTTCATTGAGCTTGCTCAGGCGTCCCTCGCGCTCCTTCTCAACGAGATCCTTCACGTCGTTCAAGTACTTGCGGTTGAGCTCAATGGCCTGCTCAACAAGCTCATTCTTTAAACGCTGCTCAGCCACCTCCTGGGCTCTTTGCAATTCGGTTTGGATCTTCAGCTGATAAGCACGGACAAGTTTTTCACGCTCCATCTCAAATTCCTCCCGGTATTGAGCGATATCCGTGGTGCGGGTTTCGTCGAAACGGCGAATGAGCTCTCGCGCAGACTCGTCGAACGTAGCATGGGCCTGCTTGATCTCTTCCTGCGCAGCAGTACGCGCCTCATCGCGGACTGCGATGATCTTGTCCCCGACCTTTTGAAGCTCTTCCTTGGCCTTCGAGATAGGCGCAAAATACTGCCCAGCCTTGTCATCCGCGCTGATGACCGTGATCACATCATTGAAGCTCTTCACCAAGTTCTGTACAATCTCTTCATCGCCTTGCCGGACCTGAGTAAGGTCAACGGTCGCAATTGGAGAAGCAGGCTCCTTCTTTCCCTCGGTCTTGGCAGCATTGTCGCCCTTAGCTTTCAAGACGGCAGCATCCCTATCCTCAGGCTTAGACTCTGCGGTCTTCAGTTGCGCCCCATCTGCCCTTTGTGCCTCCGTAGCACTCATATGGGGGCCTGTCCTTGACACATCACTTCCCGGCTCCTCCTCTTCATCGGTAACCTTCCAGGAGAGCCCGCTCTTGCTAGGGATCGTGACACCTCTGTCTTCGGCAGGTGGAGCCTGGCGGCCCTGGCGTCTCGAAGCGCTCGGGAAACGCCGGTAAAAGTCACGCTCTTCAAGATAAAGAACGCATTCTTCACCATAGGGGACATATTCGGTAAAGAAGTCGTGGAAGTTGTCCGACTTCAGAGCCAAAAAGACACCACCGCCATAAGCCAACCCGGACGTCAGAATCAGGTACAGGAGAAAGCGACGGAAGCGTCCAGTCTTGGGAGCGGGCGGAGGGGGCGGCGGAGATGAAGAGGTACCTGCGTGGTAATTAGTTACGCTCCCTAAAACAGAATCGGCTCGCGAAGCGCGCAGGCGCACCTTGCTCACCCGGCGATGACTTGGGGGCCGTCTCTGGAGGCACGGCCGACTCGGATGACGAAGAAACAGGAGACTTGGAATCAGCGAAGAATCTCTAGACAAAGGGAGGCCGGTTAGCTGACACGACTGGGTCGCAATGGGGATGTCGAGCTCTCATACCTGGCCGGAGAGGCGGCTACCTGGGCCAGCTCGAGACAGCCATTGCGCGGTACTCCGTTGGCGGACCGGGTTCGACAGCAAGTGCCGACTCTGTGCAATGGAATAGCGCAGCATGGCGAGCCGCACTGGGGACAAACAGGCGCAGAGGGCGGGAGTAGAGGGGAGGATGATGTTGGGGGAGAGAGAAAAGGCGGGCCGAGAAAGATGCGCTTTTACGATCCGCTCCGAACTGCTGCTGTGGCTGAACCCTTGGCACCGCCTGCTATTTTCTACTCCGGAGTGTACTCTACACCAGCCAGTAGTATATGAATTAACATTCAACTAAAAAGTAGCAAAGTATTATACCATACTGACTATCCCTGCCAGCTGAGATAAAGGGTAGCGGTTGTTACACGAATTCAGCCCAGATAGAAAGGATGCAGACGCCGGACAGAACAAGAAACAAGAAACAAACAAGAAAAAAGGGCAGTAAATCCTGTCACATAATGTCTAGAGAGAGCCAAATTCCAAGCGAACCCTTGGACGAGATCCGAATCCCCATATCATATAAAGGCAACCTTGGCGAGCAACGAAGAATCGGGAGACAAAGGTAACCGAAAAGGCCAGGAATCGTGGTGTGTGTGTATCGTCTCGTAGCGCACAACATACAAGCCATCCACTGCAATACCATGGACAGCAGAGCCTGGCTCGAACGGTGGTCTTGACGTCGCGTTTTCCACTTTGTTCCCTGGATCAAACTCAAAGTGATAAGATGTCGCATTTCGTATCTAAAGAAAATTTGAGGGGCGCGGACGAAGCGAGAATCCAGCAGAAGCCCTGGGCACAGCGATTAGCAGTTGCATGAGCCAGCGCCCTGGGTGCCGGGTGCTTCTGGTCGCAGATCAACACCCGGGCGGGGAGTTGTCCGCAAGTTTCGTGGGCCAGCCTGGTCCAGGGGCAGTTTCTTTGCGATGCCGGTGAATAGGTCTCTGACATTTTCGGAGCTCTTCGCAGAGGTCTCGAAGAAGAGCAGACCAGCTTCGCGCGCATAGGCCTCAGCATCAGCAGTCGGGATCGCTCTCTTATCGGGGTTATCCGTGACGAGGTCGAGCTTGTTGCCTGCGAGGGCGATGACGATGTTCTCATTCGCTTGACGCTGCAACTCTTTGACCCAAGACTTGGCCTTATCCAACGATGACTGTTCGAAAACCAGATGATTAGTACGAGAACGCCAATAGAATAAGGAGCCGAATATGCGATCGTACCGCCTGGGTAATATCATAGACGACGACTGCACAGTTCGCATTCCTGTAGTACATCGGAGCCAAAGACTTGTATCTCTCCTGGCCGGCGGTATCCCATATCTCGAACTTGACGGTCGTGCTTTCATCCAAGGAGATGGTCTGCGTTAGGAATGCGGCGCCGATGGTCGACTCTCGGTAGTCATCAAATTGATCCTATCATCTCACATCAGTCATGCCCACCTCGAAGGCTCTTTTTGCCAAGGAGCAGACGGACCTTCACGAATCTCAAGACGAGCGAACTCTAGAGCAATATGTCAGCGGAGGATAGCAGCGGAGGCAAAGAACCCGAACCTTTCCAACGGCAGACTCTCCTAAAAAGCGGATAAACGTCAGTATATCGAGGGTTTGTGGAACCTGATAACGACCGGGAAGCACGACTAACCAAGCAAGACAAGCTTGAACTGGGCGAACCTGGCGCCGGGACGGGTGCTTGCTGGGGCTCTGGAAGCCATGATCGCGATGGCCAAGGGGCAGCAGTGAGGAGAGCGGTGATAGAGACAGAAGAGAAAAGAGCGGGAGAGAAAACTGAGTGCAGGTAGGAGGGACGATGTCAGAGAGAGAAGAAGGCAGAGAGAGGCAGAGGCAGGCAGATGGCAAGCAGTCGAAATGCAAGAGAGAGGATGACGGAAGGCGGCTGAGCGCAACGCGGTGGGCGGTGAGCAGGGCACGTGTGGCGCAGGCTGTACCCTATACAGCGACAGCCAGAGCGGTTGTTGCTCCTTCACATTCCCGAGGTCCTGTGCTTCCTTCCTCCTCTGCTTCCTCCTCTGCTTGTCGCTCTCTCTTCTGCTCTACTTCTTCACTCTCGCCATGTATTGAGCTACACACTCCCTTTTTCTGTCTACTTTATCTCCAGCTCCCACCTCCAACCGCTTATCTGGTCTCCCGCTCCTTAAAACACCGCTATCATGGCCCCGCCGGTTCTCCCTTTCCGCGACATCAACCTCCATGCGTCCTCCTCCCATTATGCGTTCACGTCTCCGTCATCCCCGGATTCTCCAGCCCTTGTCTTTGAGCGTCCCACTGGTGATCTGCGCCTCAGTGATGGGACTCTTCCTGGCGCCAAACGCGTCTCCAGCATTGCTGGTATCTTGGGGATAATCAAGCTGAAGCTAGGTCGGTTTTGCTCCGCAGCTGGATCGAGCGTATACTGACCATAGCAGACAAGTATATCATCGTCATCACCAAAGCTCAGCCCATGGGGAGGTTACGTGGCCATATGGTTTATAAAGTCATCTCGACCGAGTTCCTGCCCCTGCGTGAGCGCCCACTACATGATACGGATGAGGATACCTACTTGGCTCTCCTGAAGGATCTACTTCACAATGGATCGATGTATTTCTCGTATTCCTTGGACCTCACCAGCAGCTTTCAGCGCCAGTCGCAAAGTGATGCCAGCGCACCCGTGTGGAGGCGAGCCGATGATCGATTCTTCTGGAATCGCTTCATCCAGACTGATTTGATCGACTTTAGTCTTGGGGAGCATGACAACACGGGCATCCGGTATGGCCCACAGCCTGGGGTCGATCCGTTCATCTTGCCTGTCATGTACGGAATGCTTCGTATTACTCCGGCAAAGGTCAAATCGACATCGTTTACATTTGCGCTTATCTCAAGGAGGTCTAGGCATCGGGCTGGCACAAGGTACTTTTCGCGGGGTATCGATGAGAACGGGAATGTTTCCAACTACAACGAAACGGAACAAGTCGTGATTCTGAATGATATAACGGGAGGGCTGGCTGGTTTCGCGGGAGGCGAATCCATGACAAACGAGAAAGCCAGCAAGTCCGGTCAGGATCTTCAGGTTCTTGCGTTTGTCCAGACTAGAGGAAGCGTGCCAGTATACTGGGCCGAAGTGAACAACCTCCAGTACACCCCGAAACTTCAGGTTCGCGGAGTCGAGACCGCGATGGAAGCGGCTCGCAAACATTTCACGGAGCAGGTTCAGCAATATGGCGAAAACTACATTGTCAATCTTGTGAATCAGAAGGGCCGGGAAGCGCGAGTCAAGGCCGCGTATGAACAATTGGTTCGGACACTGATCTCCTCGTCGACCGAGGCCACGGAAACTAACGAGAAAACTCCTGAAAAGGTGCATGTTTTGGAGCCCACTCAGGTGCAGAAGGAGCTAGACCATATCCACTACGTGTACTTCGACTTCCACAGCGAAACGAAAGGCCTGAAGTGGCATCGCGCGGAGTTGCTGATGGACCGCCTGACCGATGGCCTTTCGCGGGGCGGGTACTTCCGAGGCGTGGAAGATCCTGCTGCTCCTGGCGGTCAACTGGAGATAAGGTCTCTGCAGTCCAGCGTCGTACGGTCAAATTGTATGGATTGTCTGGATCGCACAAATGTGGTTCAGAGTATGCTCGGGCGTTGGGCTGTTAGCCGCCAGCTTGTGGATGCAGGTGTCCTTCGTGCTGGAGAAGCGGCAAACGATGACCGAAGCTTCGAGGATACGTTCCGCAACATCTGGGCTGATAATGCAGACGTTGTCTCCAAGTCGTATTCAGGCACAGGGGCTTTGAAGACGGACTTCACTCGCACTGGACAGCGTACAAGGGCAGGAATGGTCCAAGACTTGAGCAACTCCATCACCCGGTATTTCCGGAATAACTTCATGGATGGGCCGAGACAAGATGGATTTGATGTGTTCCTGGGCACTTACCTTCCTCCCGACTCGACTATTGGTAGCTACCAGATATTCCTTGATCATCGCCCTCTTGCTATTCAGTCCGTCCCTTATGTGCTGGCAGCCAGTGGCTTTATGATCACTGTCGCTACGCTCACCAGGCGGCTGCCGGATTCCACTGTCTGGCCCCTTCGGTTGTTTGTGGTGATGTGGATGGCCGTTGGTGCGTGGTGCATGCGCTTCATTCACAAACACGGCATGCTCTATGTAAGATTCTCGTCCTTTCTCCTGCCGGCCCTTGCGCTAATCTGTCTATTACAGGTGAACTGGCCAAAACTGAATACCCCAGCAGCTGGATCGGAGGGCTATCAAGATGCGCTGATCAAGGCACGCTCAGACCCCGTCATTGGCCAATGGATTCCTGTCCGGAGGCATCAACGTGGACAGAGCAATGCCCGCTTGGGATTCCTCGAGGAGGGCAAGACAAGAATCGAGTAATGCCGTCTTTAATATTCCTGACCATGGCTATAGATCTATGGCGGCCTGTCTGGAGGCAAGTCGCAGTGGTCGCGCGACCATGTACTTTTATTTCTCTTTACCTCTTACGAGATTTATATATCTTAGCCCCTTCACGTTTTCATTCAACGATAATGCAGCACTACATAGCTCATACCCGCTGTCTTCTAGTCGCCTGCTGTTTTATGTCGAAGGCGGTTTATTCTCATCAGAACTAGGTAGAGAACCTCGAATTGGACTGCCTGCCTGCTTTATGTTTCCATATTTGAAAATTTCCATGGGAATTCCTCGCCGCTCCGGGGGATATGGAGGCCGCTTAGTACTGTATGAATGAATGGAAATATGTCACGTGTGATAAAGACCAGAAGATCTCCGAATGTCGCCTGGTCTCCGGTCCCTCTCCGTCTCTGCTTCTCCGTCTCCCTCCCTCCTCTGCCGTCCGATCCTTCATGAGACGCTTTTGTCACTCCATATCTCAGTGCAAGGGCCGTCCTCTGCGTCAATTCTCGTCTTGTGCTTCCACAATGGCTCGGAACTATGATGTATGTCTTTCCCTGTGTCGTTGGGATTGATCCTACTCTGCGCTGAAATGAGGACACAGCTGATAAGGCGAATCAGGCTGCTATTTCTGCGCTCAACTCCCTGCAGACAAACTTTGCGATTGTCGAGGAGCTCCGGCGAACACAGTCTCGAAAGGAAATGAACGAACGGTCAATTCCGGAGACGGTCGAGTGGCTTCGGCGCATTGGGTACCAGGTTTGCGGCCTTGCTAACGTATCGAGAGTCTATTTATCTAACTATTTCTGTTTGATGTAGCCCACTGACCTCAACCGTTTGAATCCAATCCACGTCGCCGGGACCAAGGGCAAAGGTTCAACCTCTGCCTTCATCTCCTCGATCCTATCCCAATATAATCGCTCTACGTCCCCGGAGACACAAAAGTCTCCGTTCCCTCTCAAGGTCGGCCTCTATACCTCCCCGCATTTGCGGTTCGCGCGGGAACGCATCAAGATAGACAATGCGCCGCTTCCCGAGGAGAAATTTGCCCGATACTTCTTCGAGGTCTGGGACCGGCTAGAGGAAGCCGCGCGGGTGGCCGGAGAAAACCCAACGGATATGCGGACGAAACCACAATATTTCCGGTACCTGACGCTTATGGCGTTCCACGCATATCTGTCGGAGGGCGTGGATGCCGCTGTGATAGAATGTGGCATCGGGGGAGAATACGACTGCACGAATGTTATTCCGAAGCCGGTTGTAAGTGCGATCACTAGCCTCGACATCGACCATGTTGCCATGCTTGGGTCTACGATTGAGGATATTGCGTGGCATAAGGGTGGGATCATAAAGCCGGACGTCAAGGCCGTCAGTGCGCCGCAGGCAGCCGGTGCCGAGGAAGTTTTGCTCGGACGCGCCGAGGAAAGAGGAACGCAACTGGATATCGTGGGGAACCACCCGGAACTCACCGTTGGCAGCTCCGTGAAACTCGGTTTGGCCGGCGACTTTCAATACACAAACGCATCTTTGGCCGTGGCGGCGGCAGCTGAGTACATTCGAAAGACTGGCGTCGAAGCCATTCAGCAGGATATCCTCAAGGAACCGCTATCTGAGAAACTCCGTAAAGGACTGGAAGCCACTCGGTTGGGTGGACGATGCGAAACGAGAAATGAAAGAAGTGTATCCTGGTATATCGATGGAGGCCACACTCTGGAAAGTATCAAGTTGGCTGGCCAGTGGTTCGCCTCCCAGATTGACTCCAGCCCATCAAGCGCGGCAACAGGACAGAATCCACGAGTCCTGATATTCAACCAGCAGACTCGTGACAGCAATGCCCTGGCCCAAGCGCTGCATAAAACCCTGACGGAAGCGCTGGGGTCTGGGACGCCGTTCACCCATGCGGCGTTTTGCACGAATGTGACGTATAAAGACGCTGGCTACCGGCCTGATCTCGTGAGCATCAACACCAATGCCGAGGACGTGGACAAGTTGCGGGTCCAAAAGAGCCTGGCTCAAACCTGGCAGGCAATTGACCCGCGGGCTGATGTTAGGGTCTTTAACACCATCGAGGACGCCGTGGACTTCACACGAAAGCTTGCTGCAGACACCAGGAGAGTGGCGTCTAGCGGTGAAGCTGCGCCTGTCAAGACCTTTGTCACCGGAAGCTTGCATCTTGTTGGTGGGTTCCTCGACGTGATCGAAACCAAGCCAGAGAAGCAAGATGCTTGATCCTCGTTCCATGACTGCGTATGCATTTTCTATGTTCTCAACAACGTATAGATACCAGCAGGGATTCCGGCTTTCCTGGCGTTTTTTGGGGTTCAACAATGTCTGCCCCCAAAGATGGCATAGCATGAGCGAGCTGTTCATAGACTAGCTTAGACTAGAACTGATGTTCCTTCCACGTTGGTTACCGAGGTCGCTTATGTGCTGGCATACGGAATGGCACAGTAATGCGATCATACTTAGTGGCAGAAAAGGCGTATAGGAAAGGGAGATTTAAGCTTAATTACGCTCTCCTCTGCGGCTCCAGCAAACGGCGGACTCACGTGGGGCGCGATTTGGCGAAAACCCGCAAGCCCCTCATCCACTCCGAATTTCTGCTCCTCTGCATCTCTCGCTCTCCAACCTCCCCAGCGCAATGTCAGACCCCAGCAATACCGAGAATAAGCCCGTCAAGGGCACCAGCCCCGAGAACAACCGCGACGCCCCCGAACATGGTCCCTCGAGCGGGAAACCGTCCGGCGCGAAAATGACGCCGCAGGCCGCGGAGTCGCTCCTGGACATGAACGCTTCGCTCAAGAACGAGGTGGCCGGGATGGATAAGGGCAAGGCGACGGAGGCGGTGCGCAAGATGGATATTGCGGAGCTGCTGACGGGCCTGTCGGTGCCCGGGAAGAACCAGAAGGACATGGCTTCGTACAAATTCTGGCAAACGCAGCCGGTGCCGCATTTTGACGAGAAGGAGAGCGCGGGCGGGCCGATCAAGGTGATTGATCCGGAGAAGGTGTCGAAGGAGCCAGATGCGCTGGTCGAGGGGTTCGAGTGGACGACCCTCGACCTGACCAACGAGACGGAGCTGCACGAGCTGTGGGATCTCCTGACGAATCACTACGTCGAGGACGATAATGCCATGTTCCGGTTTAGATACTCGCAGTCGTTTCTGCACTGGTGGGTTCTGCCTGGCTTGGGATGGTTTCACGGTGGGCTTTGCGATGCTAACGGCGTGGTCATAGGGCGCTGATGTCCCCCGGTTGGAGAAAGGAGTGGCATGTTGGTGTGCGCGCGACAAAGTCGCGGAAGTTGGTTGCCTCGATCTGCGGTGTGCCGACGGATATTCGTGTCAGGGGCCAGAAGATTCGAGTGACCGAGATCAACTTCCTCTGCATCCACAAGAAGCTACGGTCCAAGCGCTTGACGCCCGTTTTGATCAAGGAGATCACCCGCCGCTGCTATCTGAACGGTATTTATCAGGCCATCTACACTGCTGGTGTCATCCTGCCTACCCCCGTCAGCTCATGCCGGTACTACCACCGCCCGTTGGACTGGCTGAAGCTGTATGAGGTCGGCTTTTCTCCGCTTCCGCACGGATCTACCAAAGCGCGCCAGATCACCAAGAACCATCTGCCGAGCAGTACTTCTACCCCAGGTCTCCGGCCTATGGAAGAAAAGGACGTCGATGCTGTCCATGACCTTTTGGAGCGGTATCTGAAGCGCTTTGACATGAACTCGGCCTTCACAAAGGATGAGATCTACCACTGGCTGCTGCACAGGCCGAATGCCGAGAAGGAGCAGGTCATTTGGTCATATGTGGTGGAGGACCCAGAAAGCCACAAGGTTACTGACTTTGTCTCCTTCTACAACCTCGAATCCACTGTCATCCAGCACCCGAAGCATGATAATGTGCGCGCGGCTTATCTGTACTACTATGCCAGCGAGACGGCATTTACACAGAACGATAAGGCGCTCAAAGAGCGGCTTTTGATGCTGCTCAACGACACCTTGATTCTAGCGAAGCAGGTGGGTCTTTCCATATTATTTCACGACATGGAGGCTAACGTCTTGTACCTGTATAGGCGCACTTCGACGTTTTCAACGCACTTACGCTCCACGACAACCCACTGTTCCTCGAGCAGCTCAAGTTTGGTGCTGGCGACGGCCAGCTCCACTTCTACTTGTACAACTATCGCACTGCCCCTATCCCCGGTGGGACCAACGATAAGAATCTACCGGACGAGAGGAAGATGGGGGGTGTTGGGGTTGTTATGCTGTAGGCTACTACTATTAGTAGTAGTACTGCAGGGTGAGATGGGCACTGGTTCTTCGTCGGCTGCTAGATTCGAGCGTCTTATATACCCAGGAAGGCTTATTCTCGCTCAATTCCGGCTTCTTGCCAGATATACACATAGCATCATGGAATAGCCCTATCTGAATGACTGCCTCAGGCATAAGAGACGTGACGTCACATGAGCACCTCCTCCCTCACCTTCTCGACTTCCCTCCTCTGCACTTCTTCACTCCCTCGACTATTCGGGCACAGCTTCTATCTGTTACGTGCTGATTTATTTTGATGATACGCTGGCCTCGACATTTGTTGACTCGTCCCACCTCTTGGTCTCAGATCCCAATACGGTCTCTTAATGGCCAACATCAGCCTTTGTACGAGAAGTATCAATTGACGGTCCCCTGCGTTCGAAATGGGTATAACGCAGTCCTCAGAAGATGGCAGCAATGCGTCATCACATGGTTAGTGCCTCAATTGCAGCAATGGAGCCAGCTAATACACCAAAATAGAGGAGCTGAGCTACATCCTCGCCGAACGGTTCGCGACCAAGTGCTTCACCGCGTTGGAGCTAACCCACTTCAAAGACAACTTCTTCACTCGCGCAACGGACCAGGCTGGGTTTAGGTACTGGAATGAGAAGACACTGTCGGATTTCCTGGGCATTCCGGATGGGAGCGATTCGCCCGGGGCGGGGCATGACTGTCCGCTGGACGCTGGACCGGTGATCTTCCGCATGGTCTCGTATCTCGGCGCCTTTCCGTTCCAGAATACGCTCGCCCCAAGCGTTCTCACCTTTGAGGCTATGGTGAAGGTCGTCGTGCTGCTGACCGAGCGGTACGGAAAGGTCTTGAGGCGGGCCCGGCGGGATAGGATCAAGTTGCTCTTCGGCAGTCTGGCCGATGTCGGGAGGAAAGATGTAGGACAGCCTGCGGAGGAGAATGGTGGAGATGATAAGGATGTGCCAGAGTCGGCTAATTCGCATGCCCCGGGCTTCTCCGTCGACCAGCCGGCGAACGATGAGTACGGCGATGATGACGACGACCTCGCTCTCGCTGCTTTGGAATCTCTGGATGCCATTGAGGTGTTCAAGCATGATCGCCGTATCGATAAGACGGTGTACGAGGCTCGGATATCGAGGGACACATTCCGCCGCCTCCTGATGCTGCTGGTTGTCATCTCGCCCTTGAGGCCGCTGGAATCGGTGAGGAGGTACACGTCTGACCTGAATGCGGATCGAATGGACGCTGTTCGCAAAGCAGCAGACGGCATTTTGGCGGCTTTCGTTCCGGAGGACGGGGCTGGTGGAATCGGCTACCAGCAGTTTGCTGACATAGTGTCGTCTTCTCTGCCTTACCTCTTCGACCCGTTAACGCCATTGTTCGAGCATCTTCTTTTCAGCCAAAACCTGGATTTGTCCCAAAGGCGTGAGGCAGCGGATTCTGGTACGACTGAAGCGCCCGAGAAGATGCCTGAAACTCCTCCACCAGCCGCTGCTCCCATCATGCTGCCAGGCAGTTTTGAGTCCTTGATCCTGAACTCGAGCGCTCTCTCCCATCTGTCCTTTTTCCTCTCGTCCACATCATCTGATACCAGCTTCATCCGCAGCGGCGTGTGTCTGCATCCGGTCTTCTCGACAGCTGCACACGGCTCATCTTTGACATCCTTCTCACATCACGTCCTCACCTGGCAGTCATCGACGCTCCTCGTCCTCCAAGGATCAATCACCGATTCCTCTGATCAGGGGCAAAACATGATAACCTTAGGAGCATATCTACCAAACCCATGGAAATCCTCCTCCAAACCATCCAACTTCTCTCTTCCATGTCTCTTCCAGCTCTCCCCAAAGCACCTCCTCCTACCGGGCAACCCATCCACCTCAGCCCACTCCCCAAGCACGCCAGACGCATACTTCTCCACGAACACGGGCATCGCAATCGGATGCAAAATTCCCCCGTCCTCGCGAAGCCAACAATCGGACCCCATCCCCCATGGCGCAGGCAGCCTCCTAATCGACAACAACCTGGACACAGCAACCTTCCACGTCTCCTCCGTCGGCCACAAAGGCATCTTTCTCCCTCCAGCGAAAGCCACATATCCCTCCGACACACGCGATACCTCCACCAAAACAACGGTCGACATCTACACCCTCGAAGTCTGGGGCCTTGTCCCGGACGAATCCTCGTCTGCGGCGGGACAGGGCAAGAGCGCGATCGACCAGCAGCGCGCGAAATGGGACTTTGAGGCCCGCGACGCGGAGAGGAGGCGGAACCTCAACTTCAAGGCTGGGGGCGACTCGTCCACGGAGAGTGCACGGTGGTTGCTGGAAAGTGCTGGGTTGATTGGAGGTGCAAGGAGTGGGGGAGTGTCTAATGCGACGGCTGCTTTCTTTTGGCTTGCGGAGTTCTATGTAGTTGGTTGGTTCTGGGAAAGGCTGAGCTGGCGTTCGGTTCGATGTGCGTCGAGGGTATGATAACTAATAACTATGTATATCCTAAACATCCCTTGTTGGATTCTTGCAAAGACCCAGACCTCATTTACACCCCCAAAGGAGGCAACCCGGTAATCGAGCCGTAGAAATCCTTCAACTCTTCCTCCTCTTCCTCCTCTCCTTCGTCCCCGTCTTGAACCTCAGCAGGAGACGACTCTTCTCCTTCCTCTTCATCCTCTTCATCCTCATCCCCATCTTCATCCTCCTCCTCAGCAGCGGCCGCCATCCTGCCCCTCGTAAGCCGAGTACGACCCGCCGGAGTCCCACTCCTCCGCGCGGTATTATTGACGTTGTCATTACCACTAGCACTCTCCTCCGCATCAACGGGGACCGGTTTCTCCGCCTCGCGCGGGAGTCTGAAAGCCAGGAAGCCGCCGGGGGCGCGTTCGGCGTGATCCATGACCTCGTTCATGTACCTGCGAACTTCGTCCTGGGGCTTGACGACGCGGGCCAGGGGCTCGAGGACTCGCGGGTTTGTACTGAATATGCGGAAGGTGATTGGCTGGTAGTATTCTTTCAGAGGAGTGGGTTGCGCTTGCGGTTTGGTTTCCTTGGTGTCGGGCTCGTTGGGTATCTGGCCGGTTGGTGTTGG
>RAQS01000136.1:0-43994 GCA_003698115.1 Aspergillus sp. HF37
GAAACCCTCCTCCGCCTAACTTCCCTCCAACAATTCCAGCAACAATCCCACCTTTCCATCAGCGACGAGCTCCTCAACTTCTTCCTGGAAGAATCCTCCACAACCGGCGCCGGCGGCGACGAACACCACCGCCAACGCGTCCGCGCCGCCGCCAGAGGAAAGGTCGGCTTTGATCCCTTCGACGAAAGCCCGATCAAGCGCCGCGGCGAAGACCACATGTACGATCGCACGCCAGGGAGCACACCTGTTCGCGATGATGTCTACTCGCCCTCGACGAGCAATATTCCGGAAACGCGCTCTCGGGAAAACACACCGGAAACGCCGCTACCGTCTCGTCAGTCTCCTTCTGTGCGGTCGAGTGCGGGTCGTAGGAATGTTGTGCGCGGTTCGTCGGCTTATGCCGATGAAGCTCTGAGGCGGGGTTCGCCGCTTGCTAAGAGCTCTACTGCAGCCCGCGGTGATGATGATGTGGTTTCATCAAATGAGTAATCGAGACCTGGTTCAGCCGATACTTCGCGTTCTACCGCCGGTGCCGCAAAGGGGAAGTAGGATAGACGCAGATTGATACCCTCTGTTAATAGACCTTTTGGATAGAGAGTATTAATCTTATTGAAAGATCAGTGCTCACTCGGAAAGCGCGATAATCTGTACATGCCTGGCAGCCTGCGACAGAAAGAGGATACACAGAGCATCAAAAGCAAAAAGATTCAATCGGCCTGTCAACTCAAAGGACAAGACGAGGATATACGACAGTCCCCCGCTGATATCATAACAATAAGACAAAAGATTATCGCTGAAAAACAGACAACTGGAAACCAATAATGTTTAAGACTCCACAACGCCTGAGCCGCGACCATTGCTACTCTGCCGATGGGATAGATATCTCGTTGACGGATATAACCGTAGCGCATCGACACTCCAGCCAAACATGGCTTACTCCCAGTCCTCCTCATCGCTCTCGTCAGCCTTCACTGGACTCTTCTCTTTTGGAGATGCAGGAGTGTGGCTGGTTGCGCCACTGACAACGTCGTAGCTGGATTCGCTGTCAGGCTGGGACTGCTGGTCGTTTGAGCGGCGGGATTCCCGGGGTTTCAGAAGCGTGTTCTCCGCGGTGTTTTGTGCGGTGGTCGAGGTAGACGGTGGGATGTTGGGCTTGTTTGACTTGACCTGCGGAGTAGAGGGAGATTCGGAGTCGGAGTCTGAATCATCGTCCCAGGCTACTTCTTCCTCTTCTTCGACGTTGGTGCCTGTGTTGTTGTTAGAAATACGAGATATACCAGGAATTAAAGAAGACAAACCCTTGACAAGCTCCTTCCGCTTCCGCTCCTCCGTTTCGACCACAAGCCGAAGGAAATAGTACCGACACCAGAAATCCGCATAGTCCACCTTCTCAGGCACCAGCTTCTCCATAGCCGCCCGAAGATCCGGATACGTGTCCAGATCCGCAGCGATAGCGTCCGTCTTCGCGTCCACGTTGAATTCCTCTTTAAACGCCGGCCACTGCTCGCTAACGGGGTCGTGGGAGAAGTTGTCCAGATTGGAATGGATAACGTGCAACTGCGCCTCGAAGCGCGTGGCGTGGATAACCCGCTTACCCTCGGCATCTTTACTCTCGAAGAGCACCTTATCCGACGACTCCTGCGTATCGGGCGGGATGATACTGACCGCGTCGCGCAGTTTCTGGCGCACGTTCATCCCGAAGCGCAGGAGGGCTTCGTCGGCGGCGTCTTCTGCCTTCTCGAACTCTTTCAGCCGCTTGGCTGCTTCAGCTTTGAAGCGGGTAAGAAAGCCCTCCCCTGTACCTGTGCTTTCCTCGGTCGTCTCCTGCTGATCTTCGCCGTCCTCCGCTCTCGGAGTTGGTGCCTCGTCCTTCTCCTTCTTGGTCCCCTCACCAGCTGCCAAACCGGTGTCTAGTGACAGATTACGCGTGTGTCCGACTATGCTGTCGCGTAGATCTGAGAACCCCTTGACCGCTTCCTCGCTTGCGGCCGCGTACTCTTGTCGAGCTCCTTCGTAGTAGGTCTCCCCCTGCTTGCGCACGTTGTCCCATAATCCACCGATGCGCGCACCCCATGGGCTTGCGGAGAAGTCGCGGAAGGTTTCTTGGAGCTCGGTATTCAGGTCGACGTTGGGCCGTTGGTCTTTGGCGGCATCGCCCTGCGAGGCATCTTTCTTAGAAGGGTCGTTGCCGGAGAGGATCTCCTCCTGGATGTGGTCGTATGGTACATCCATGATGCTAATGGTTCAGAGAGAGGAATAACTTGGATAAGAAGTGGAAGAGGGCTGTCTAGAGACGGGAGGTGTGGTGCTACCGGAGTGATCGTCCTGATGCTTTCCCGATTAGACAACTATACTACGGCGGCCCAGAGAAACCACTTGCGCTCTTATGTGCCCTACAACTTCAACTGGACTCGATGAGACAAGCAATGCCATTGTCAACCCTCTGGTACACTATATGGCTCCCCCACACTGTCCTGGCTGCTACCCATCAAGAACTGCGGAATGGGTACACTCTCCATGACGCTAGATGACAGCAGCTCGCTTCTGGATATAACACCTTGTGGATGAGTGTCTTCCGCATTTGTCCGCCTGTTGAACCTGTCTGCTGGCTGCGATGACTCCACCTGAATCACGGACTTGCGGCGGGGTTCAGCAGCGGCTGGACTGTTTGAGTCTGCTTCGTCATCTCGCCGTGCTACGGGCGAGGACTCGGGCACGATTTCAGTCGACATAGTATCCATATCTTGGTTTTGGGTTTCTGCTCGGAGTTCGTGTGATGGATGAGGTTTCGCTGAGGGAGGTGGCTGAGTTTCTAGTGCAGCTGTCGTCTCGAGCTGAGCGCTGCTGTCCTGTGGGAAGAGTTCGGCCATTTTTTGGGTATTTAACTGGGGTATTGACCCGAGTGGATATTGGGTGGGCTTTTCTATCCTCCTATAGCATATTGACGCATCGGATGACATTGGAGGATCATAATGCGGAGGTCCAGATTCGGTGTCGGGCTCAGAAAGAGCTGGAGGAAGATCTTGGGAATCATTATGCGAACCTTCGTGGTCGTTCTCAACAGCTCGGTCATGATCGTCCGCCAGCGTTTGTTTCTTAGGTGAAGCCGGGGTACAGGACAAATCGTCGTGGAAGTCGACGGAATCTGTCTCGCCGTCTGTTTCATACACCACAGTCCCCCTTCTCTCAGCAGAATTGCTCTGAGGGTCCTCGTCAAGTTCGGTTTTAGATGCAGGAATTTTCGTTTGCGATATTGTTGGCGTGAGGTCATTGTTCGATGCTGGTTTTTCATTCGGCAAGGGCTGCGGTACCGCCTGGGAATTAGGCAAGGATCGTGACATCGTACTCATTGTATTGCCGGCATCCGAGGCATGGCCAGAATTCTGTGATGTCTTCTTTTCCTGGCGCGAGCCGGGAGAATCTTCTGGCACGACAGGAGGTACATTCGTACACACCTGTTTCAGCGGAGAACGGGTTGCACTTCGGAATTGCGACGAGGAGATGACCGCCAAGCCCGGACTCTCAGGGGACTGCGACGAGGGTATTTCCAGATTGCGTCGCTTTTGCGGTGTAACAGGGGTCGTCAAAGGCTTTTGCTCTGGGGGAACATCCTCGAGAGCTTTTGTGTTTTTCGAGTCATGATCCTCATTCAACTTCCTCCTCTTAGACTCGCTAGTGTTCGCATAGTCGTCAACGTCCCCCAGATGTGGCTCGTTGGACTTCCGGCGGTCCTTCGGCGTATAATACATATAATCCAATGCCGTGTCGTCATCAGACTCGAGCTTCACCCAACGCTGCACGAAATCCATTTGCGTAAGAGTCTTGTTCCGTTCCTTGCGCTCCTTGTCCTTGGAATTCTTCTTGCTGCTCTTGACACCGGCACTAGCCTTGGGCGTTTCGCTCTTCTTTCGGCTGCGTCGTTCTGCGTCGGCGTTCTTATCCCTCGAAGCGGATCTGACATTCTTCTTGTTCGGCATCGTTGTCTTCATATTCTGATCCAGCCTGGAGCCGCGGTTCCATCGATGGCGTGGAGAGGGTAATGAGAGGTAATCGGGATCATCTTCGCCGTCTCCTGTTTGAGTCACTTCGTTTGTGTTCTGGGCGTCGTCTCGAGTACCGTTCCACCCAGTATAGTCAAGGTCATCATCATCCAGCTCCGGATCCTGGGACTTGCCCACAAAATCTATCTGTGTGAGAGTTTGCTGGGCTCTGGAATCAACAGGAGTATCCCTCCTCCTAAACTTGGAGCTTGATCCTGACGGAATCGGGCTTCCACTTTTCCGCTTCGATGTCGAGGTCCGTTTCGCGGACGGTCTTAGCGTCGCGTTCGTTATGTCTGGAGTCTCACGTCGACGTTGGTTGGTTGCGGCGGGTATGCCATTTCTGCCGCTGGGCCTCATCGCATCAAGGCAGTACATGGGACGAAAGGAGCGAGTGTCGAGGAAGCAGAGAGTTGAATGCAGGGGAATTGTCGCTTGGCACCATGTCACGCGTCGACGTGTTGTGGCCCGTGCGCAATTACATCATCAGCAAGTATAAAGCATCAAGACAGCTCCTGTTCCTTGCTTGCACGCAAAATGATATCTATAATTCAGATACAGACTGTTTATACGTGATAGGGGTATCAAACGGGTGTGCCGCCGCGGCCAATGCAAACACCTAACCCCATAGACCTTCCCAGCCACTCGAATCCAGAACGCCTTTGCAGTTCCCTTGACTCAAAGTAACCACTCTGGAAAGGAATCTATGTCTTCGGGGTCCTCTGACAACATGGATCCTTGGTAGTCGCTGTCGGAACCTTTGTCGGAGGGTTCTTGGGTATTTTCCGGGGGGCCTGTCTGTGGTGCAGTATGTGAAGGTCCCTGAGAACTGGGGGGTCTCAAATCTCCGGCTGTCAACTCTTTCGTGTCAGCAGTTTCGGATGGGCTCTCCAGGGCCTTTGTGACATCTTCCTCAGGATCCACTGTCTCCTTCTCGCGGTATGCGCTGGCACTCGGCTCGGCCTCTCTTGGGTGCAAGTCCCCCGGGACATTTGACTCATCCTTTTGGACTGCATCGCTCGGAACGACCACCAGGGTATAATACCGATGATCCGTTTTTTGCGCACGCGCTTCAGTAGTGTATCCTTCATCAACCTGCATAGGCTCCACTTGTTCCGCACCGAACGGGCTCCCATCAGGTATGAAACCCCCGCCCAGCGATTCGTCTTGCGCGGTAGGGGTATAGGTATATTCGTTACTAGATTCGAACGTCTGAAGGTGATCATGATCACCTGATCGATGCTCGATTCCCAAAGAAGGATCGCGTCGTTCACTATCAGGTTCAGGGAGAAAACCACCGGCAGTGTCCTCCGCATCTTCATGATTTTGATCGTTCGTATCAGCACTGGGCTCGACATCCCCCTCGACGGCATAGCCTTTCACCCTCTCGATGATCCTAAGCCTGAGCAGGAAATGCTTCCAAAGCCGAATCGCTTGCGAAGATTTCTCTGCAAGCTCAGTCAATCTGTGCTCATCCTCAAGACCATCCGTGACTAGATCAACGGCCGCATGGTGTTCTCTTGCAATTACAATTCCGTGAAAAACGGCAGTCCCATGGCGTCCCTTGAAGTCGAATCCGGTTACCGCGGGTACGTAATCAATGGCGAGAATTCTCGCGGCGTGCGCAGCATCAGGTCGCTTGACGTGAACACCGCCCGGTGGAACCATGTTCGGCGCATAGATATCAAGATTCCCGTACCCATTCCTTGGTACTCTGCCCCCGACAACAGGCGGCGCCCTGTAGAACTCGGTTTGATATTCCGCATATAGAGGTGTTTCTGCAGCATACCAGTCATCCTCTTCGTCCCTGTTAGCGCCTGCATTTTTGCTCCGCTGCGGGGGAACACGCTTAAGAGGCTGTTCGCCCAATTTGATATCTCGTCCGAGGCGGTACCACTTATCTGCACTTCGAACAACATGGACATCAGAACGGCGATAAACCGTCTCCTGCCCCTCGTTATGCGAGCCTGGCTTGCCGACGGCGACATGGCCAATTACGCGTTTCGGGAAGATGACTTCGTTTCTCCGAATATGCCGTTCAAGAGCATAGAATGGGTGATCCTTGAAGTCTTGTACGTTGCGTGGCATGGGCTCACCAGCCGCCCTCGATGTTAAATCGGTAATCTCCATTGCGTCTCGATCAGTCATGTACGGTTTCTCGTAGACGCGCATCGTCTTTTCCCACCATATGTCGCCACCCTTTGTGCTTTCTACCCGAAGCTTCCGCGTTTTTGCGTTGAAAGCGCGTGTGTAGCGGCGAGTAACATCTCTAGCAGTGGTATCCTCATCTAAGGCAACCACATAGCTCATGGCGTTGAATTGGTCACTAGCAGGTGGTTCAAGGTTATGGGATTTTGCAAGCGACTTCGTTACCAAGGGATCGACAGGTATCCATTTCTGGGCTCCCTCGTTGAAAGCCTCAACCCAGAACACCGGGTATGACGATTCTGGAGGTTTCGCAGGTCGATCTATGATGTCAGTATACATTTGATACTCCAAATCTCACATGGACACCTACCCGTGACCGAAGTCGCCGCAGGCCGCAGAGGTGCGAAGTGCGGTTGACCGAGCCTTCGGGCCCCTGGACGAGACATGTTTGAAGAGATACCAGTTCTTGATGACTCATTACTTGAGCTCCCATGACCGCCCGGAGAAATTGTGGCATAGTATGACTTCGGCTTTTCAAGCGACATGTCCTTCGTTGTACCGGAGAAAGGCAGAGGCTGTAACGAACAGACTAGTCTGGCCTCGACTGCTGCGGATCGCAATAGAGCACAGAATAGCTGGGTGCCGAAGTCACGAGATCCTGTTAGCCTTCTGGCTTGTTTCTTAAAGTCTTCCATCGACAGAAAGACTTCAGTGTTGGACATGATTGATTTCTGAAACGTCAGACTGTGACATATCCATGGTCAGACTGAGCACATACCGATCTCCCTTTGAGTGCCTCTGAATTATGTGCCCAGTGAGCTCGCCTCATACCCGGATCTGTAACCTTGAATCTCTTCCCAAACGCTTCACCGGCAAGATTCAGCCCGTTCATGAATGTCCTCGACCTGGCGAGGTTCTCTTGGCTTTCCGAAGGGTTCAATAACGAGATGATATTCCTGGATAGCATCGGTTTGAGATTGTCCTGCAATATCCGTTAGACTCTCCGAGGTAATAATCTAGGCAAGTTGATGCGCACTTGCAACTCGGGATCATTGCACCAGATATTGCGTCGGTGGACATGGCAAAGAAGACAAAGCAGATGTGTCTTATGGGTATCTAACCGCAGCTTCTTCTCTGCTGCTGAGAGTGGCTTCTGTTTCGGGGCGACCTTCTTCTTTTCCTTGTTCCCTAGCCCGAGGGTGATCTGAAGAGGCTTATCATCCGCTTTGGAAGCAGGCGTGGTTCCAGACGTTTCTGCTGAGTCCAAGGGAGTTTGCTGTAAATCAATATCCTCCCATTCGATGTCCAAATCTTCAGAAGCATCGGATTCATATGCTGTTTGTAGCTGTCTATCATCGTTGTCTTGCGGGGTCTGGACTTCTTGACGCGGAGTTCCATCGCCTACAGGCGCAGCCGTACGCTCTCCGACTTTTCGTCTTTTGGTCGGCTTCTCGCTTTCCGCAGATTGAGGGCTTCGCGCTTCAGCCTCAGCAAGCATCTCCCGGTATACCTCTGGAATCTCATTGTCGCCTTCCTCTGCCCTCCGCCAACGCTGCGAAATTCTGCCCTTGGAAGGACGAGTCGAAGCACGGCGCATCGCGTTGCACTTGCATAAGGAAGCGTAGTCGGCGCGTAACTTGATTCGCGTCGTAGGCACCCATATGAGTTGCACTCAGGCGGATCTGGGAGATGGTTATATCGAACCATATAGCCTGGGAAACAGTATATTATAAACGTAGCATCAAGCGCATAATGTCCCAGGTGTGTTCGGTTGAATCCAAGAAGCGCAGGTTGACTACAAGGGAAGCCGCATGTCGGGCTATGGATAACCCGTGCACGTGATATTTCCAGATAAGATAAAATGAATAAGATAAGGCAGATAAGATAGTGGACGTTGCAAACAACAAGAGAAACATGCATTTCCAATGGATCTCGTCTTGTTTCCTTGTCAGGGTGCTGTTAGAACTTCTAGCTCTACCAGTTTCATTGCTGAAAATTGACAACTAGCTTTGGTCTTGCCTGGCTGGCTTAACAGACGTTGGCTACCCGTGCCTCTGCTTGAAACCTAGTCTTGCTCTTGCGTGAATTCCGCAGGTTTGCCTCGCGTACGTGAACCAGGTGATCCATTATGGCCACCGGAATGGATAGTGGATTGGATACGGTGGGCATCGCTTACCGAAACAAGGCCTCCAACGTGGTCGGCGCTCGAGGGATTCACTGGGCTTCTCACCAGCATTGCCCATAACAGCGAAACTAGGGAGACCTAGCGGATAAATAAGTAAAGCCTGCTTCTTTTAATACCTGCGACTTGAGTTGAAAGGAGTCATTTCAAATAAACTGTCTCTCATCTATGCTGGGAATGCCGGATAGGCCAAAAAACTGAGGGTTTCATTCACCATGGAGGCGTTGTTTTAGCAAAGACGCAATACCTTTCTGCTTATGTCTCTCGTTGCTGCTTGGACACTTGCAACCCTGAGAGACAAACACTACACAATACTCGCACTGCTGATTACTCCATATTACCCATCTCCGGCGGGCCTGCTAACCTCTTTCCTTCAACTTCAACTCACTTCCCAAGCACTGGAACCACTCACTTCTCACTCCCTTCAACTTCAGTTCTATTGGCAGGCTTATCATTCCCTCTCACAATCTACGGCGGGGACTTTCACTGCGCCATCTGCGGCGGTTCGACAGAAGGGTGTGACATCGGGTCTAGCAAACCAGAGGCTCTTCAACCGCGACGAGAGAGAATCCAGCGGCTACGACAGGCTCGAGAAAGAGTAGAGGTGTTTGAATCGGACGAGGGCGACAGCGACAGTGATTGCTGCTATAGTGACACTGAATCCGACGCGTTGGAAACCGCCAGGTATGACCCGGGCCTCGTCACTAGGGGGAACAGTGCCTGGATCTCCATGACGAGTTGTGTGGGAGACAGTTTTGGTTGTCCTGGGCCTCTCAGATTCGTTTTATACTATCCCATCAAACAGAGGCTTATCTGGAATGCTGACCGAATTGACCGTCTACGATATAGGGGAATTATTGCGGATGGAGAGGTCTCTGGTGAATGTGTTTGTTATTCCAACTTGCCTTTACTTCTGCGGACCCTCCTCCGCTAACTCTCGAGGGATAGGGCATTTTCATTGTCAATGACAGGACAGGTACTGCTTTAGCCCTTTCCTGGGACTTGTCAATCGGCGTCGGATATGAGAGGACTGCGAGTATGTTGGGCGGTTGTATCGGGGGAAGTTGCTCGAGGGCGAGGCGATCGCAGGCAGTGGGTAAAGAGGTTGTTTATGTTTGTTGGTACGGAGGTACACTCTACTCCTATCTATGGGTGGACACAATTTAGGGCCAGCAATACCAGATACGGGCAATCTATGGACAGAACTCGAGTGATTCTACTAATAGAGACTTACTTTTATTCTACTGCAACATGCAAAACATAAACGGTTGCAGCCCAAAAACCGGACAGCGTTATGAGTTAAATATTGCATCACTCAGTAGCTCTCCGACGCGACTCGTATGAAGTCATACAGGACAGGCGATTGGCTCGAGACATTCCATGCCAGCCCAAATTATAGCGGGATCCGGGCCGCCGCGTTGGCTGTTGGCTCTGCTCAGATCGCAGTGTACTCACCGCAACCGTTGCTTAGACAGGCCTACAGTGCATCGCTGCATTTGTCTGCTCTACCCGCGCTTACACTGCCGTGTATAGCTTCCATCTCCCAGGATGTTTTCGAGATCTCTCAAATCCTGTGGCTGCCGACCGGTACGTCCGGCGCTGCCATGCACCGGTCGTCGCTCTCTTGCCCAGGTCGCCGATACACCAGCGGTAAGTCGCAAGTCTACGTCCCTGTGCATCTAGGACCCGGGAAATAACAGTCAAAGGAAAACGACCGACCATTCAAAGTCCCAATCTCCGAAACCAGCTTCGAGACCTACCACCTCGACCCGCCTCCATACACCGTCGAAACGACCAAAAGCCAACTGAAGCAGATATACCGCGATATGATGATGATAAGGTCAGATCGCAGAGAGAAGACAATACGGTCCATAGCTGGCACTGACTGACAGCCCCGCAGACGCCTGGAGATGTCAGCGGACAATCTATACAAGCAGAAGAAAATCCGAGGCTTCTGCCACCTCTCGACGGGCCAAGAAGCCGTCGCCGTGGGCATTGAGCATGCCATTACCAGAGACGACCCGCTGATCACGGCGTACCGCTCGCACGGGTTTACGCTGATGCGCGGGGGCACGCCGCGGTCGATACTCGGCGAGCTGCTTGGACGCCAGGAAGGCATCTCCTACGGGAAAGGCGGGTCGATGCACATGTTCTGTCCGAATTTCTTTGGCGGCAATGGCATCGTCGGAGCGCATGTCCCCGTCGGAACGGGGATTGCGTTTGCCCAGAAGTTCAGCGAGCGGAACAACGTCACGCTTGATATCTACGGCGACGGGGCCGCGAACCAGGGCCAGGTTCATGAGTCATTTAATATGGCGAAGCTGTGGGATTTGCCTGTGATATACGGCTGCGAGAGTAAGTCCGCGTCGGAGTTTATGCCGCTTCGGTTTCTCACAGTACACCGCAGATAACAAGTACGGAATGGGGACGTCGGCGGAAAGAGCGTCGGCCATGACTGAGTACTATAAGCGAGGCCAGTACATACCGGGCCTCCGGATCGACGCGATGGACGTCCTGGCGGTTCTCTCTGCCGTGCGGTACGGCAAGGAGTACGTCCGGGCAGGGAACGGGCCGCTGCTCTTTGAGTATGCCACGTATCGATATGCGGGACACTCCATGTCGGACCCGGGCATCCAGTACCGATCTCGAGAGGAGTTGAAAGCGCAGCGCACGAATGATCCGCTTAGCAATTTCAAAACCAGGCTGATAGAATGGGAGATTATCTCGGAGGACGAGGCCCGAGATATGGATAAGCAGGTGCGGAATGAAATCAACCACGAGGTGGAAGTCGCAGAGAATATGCCCGAGCCGCCGTCCAATTTCGATACTCTGTTCCAGGATATCTATGTCCGCGGGAGCGAGCCTCGGCAGAGGAGAGGAAGGACTGTCGACGAGAGCATTAACAGCTCGGGATAGGCTTGTCGTAGGTGATTGAAAGTAGTCTCTAGGTCATAAGGTAACACCTTGTTTGATGTCACCATGACCTTACACGAGCGGGGTTCGTGTTTTAAAAGACCAGGTCGACTTCAATCTTCCAAGAACCTACCCTCAATTCTCAATAGACTGAAGCTGAAGCGCACTCATCATGACGTCTACCACCCCGGGCCTCTCCAGCCCATCCCGCTGCATAGCAGACTTCTCTCTCGTCCCGGTTCGGACCAGACACGCCTCCATTCTGGCCGAATTGACACTGACGACATCTAGATCGGCACCAAGAGCAACTCATACTCGCAGCAGATCGCCGACGTCGAGCGGCTTGTCCAGCAATCTGGGCTGAAGTTCCAGATGCATGCCACGGGGACGACAATCGGTGTGTAGATTCCATTCCCGGTATCGGATCCTGCAGACAGATGCATGCTAACAGAGACAGAGGGGCCATGGGACCAGGTCATGCAGTTAATAGGACTCGCTCATAGCCTCATGCACGAGCAGGGCATAGCTAGGATCAACACAGACGTTCGTGTTTCAACGCGGTATGTATGCCCTCGCAGATTGCTTGCACCTCAGCCTACCCGCCTGGGCTAGACTAGGTTGATCTAACAATCAATAGAACGGACAAGACCCAGCCGATGGAGGGCAATATCGCGTCTGTCGAGAGGATTCTTTCGACTTAGTTCGCAATGCCGTCAAATGGTTTCCGGGATGTGTAATGGGAGTTGCTGTGGGATAGGGCTGTCTGCGAACACCCAGCTAAAAAGTTCCAAACTGTCCGAGGTTATTTGGAATACTATTTTGGTTTCCGATTAGGTTTCTTGCCAGGCTGCCGTGGGGAGACAGTCATAATCTGAACTCGGGCTTCAAGAACATACCTGCATATTGCCGTTTGGGCTGCTCCAACCTACCCTCTTTCTGACCCAGGATCATCCCTCGACGGAGATATAAAATTACCAATAGCAGAGAGTCGATCCCTGCAGGCAAAATCAGCATTACCGCAAGAATTTCCCAGGATCAAGCCTGTTCTGCTGGCAGATGACAGTGCGAAGGATTGGCAAAGATGGTGCAATATCGCGCGAAGATCGATGAATCAACACCGCGTACGTCAACGGCGTAGCCTGGACACGACAGGAGATGTGTACGTACTCCGGGAGAGTATGGGGTAGAAACCTGTGGATTCGTTTCACTCTGCACGACGTCCGTCCACTGTCTGTGCTGATTTGCGTTGTGTTGTGGTCTGGTAGACGGTGGTTGCATGTTGCTGCACAGGCGAGGGGCGATACTTTTTTTTGCCGAGGGAATCTTGGTCGAAGATCTTGTCTGATTCAGGGTATGTATACACCTGTTATGAGTTTCTTTATCCTGAACCATGTCACGCTTGTTAAATCCGCCTACCCCGTGATAGATTGCTGATAGACGACGCCAATTGTTAAATTGAATCTAGGCGCAGTCCCTGTAACCAAGTTGTTGGGTTTCCCTAGTGGTGGCCCAGGTCCGATAAACAAATGCCATGGTCGCCATCTCAAGTCCTTAATGGGAGATATTGGATAGCAAAATCCCTGCTACGAAAAGAAAGAAATCGCAGGGAATAGTGCACGGTACTCTGTCGCAAGTCAATGCACCGGAGTACGCTGAACCGAACACAAGCATTTTTGACAGGTCAAAGCCCGTGCGCCGGAGCCTTTTGGCTTAGCGACATTCCAAGGCAAACGGTAAAACAGGCACTAAGGCAAGAACACAGAAGGGGAAATTGGCTAAGAAGGGCCTACGTTAGCGCCAAATTATGTACTCCGTGCTCCATATAAGGGTATAGAGTCGGCTTGTGCCGGTCATTTGGTCGATATGTCGCTGATAAGGCCTGTTTGTGCCGTATGCCAAAAGGGCCATAGCTTCGAGTTCCAGGAGCTGCAGAAAGACAGTTGGAAGACGAAAGATGGGATTGACCTGTCGTTCTCGTTTCCGGTCCACTCACCCCTTCGCTTAGCCAATGTGTCGGTGACGCCGAGGAAGTTCCATGGAATCGCTCCGGCTCCGGTCCAGCCAGCGTTGACAATACACCGGAGGAGCAGACATTGATCATCAGCGATCATGCCATGTCGACGTTCCTGCCCTCCAACCGCCCCATAATATTGATACCCAATCTGGAGACATCAAGCGAGTCGGAGAAGAATCCCACCTTGGATAGGGTGCAAAAGGAAGCTAAGAGGGTAATAAGCCGGAAGTGTCTATACTGGGCAGCTACTCCATGTGGCTAGGCCGGAAACGGTAAGTGCGTAGCGGAAGTAACCACGCTGTTGGTTTTGGCGCTCTCCTCTTTTTCCAAGCGGACACCTTAGCCGCAAATGGATGTGGCTGCGGGGCGACGATCAAAAACCCGCTCAAGTCCGAATGCATACGGTCTGACGTGGGATGTTGGGCCCGCCTCCTTTTTTCTCTGTACATAACGTGTGGCTGGAAGAGCGGAAGAGAATTGGAAATAGGACCTGCACGCATGCAGAAGGACGAACTGGTCGATACGACTCGCTTGGCTCTGAACATCGGCGCCGGAACATACGTCAGGGCTCGAGACGGCCCAGGAGAATGTCTGGTGGGTCGACCAGCAGGCTGGAGGGTTTCACGTTTCTGGTTAGGAATATCCACGAGCTATACGACCACAGAGCCAACGTACAGAGTACTCTGTACAGTAAAAGCCGCCAGCCTGGCCACGCAGAAACTCCAGCAGAACTCATGGTTCCAAACCAGTCGGGAGAGCAGGAGCAATCCGTAGACGAAACATTTCCAGCAGAGCGGCACTGGCAGCCATTGGGTCCCGACCAGAGTCGATCGTTCCACTAAAAGTACTGCCGGGATGACATGCAAACCCTGTATTTGGATTTGTAGCCGGACCAGGTGCGTGGGAACATTACAGTATTCCGTCTATTTTTGCTTCGAGAGAATTTTCGCTCGTCTAGCCGGTGAATATCAGCCACGGGCTTCGGTAGTGAATTTCTATTGATCCCAGATGCAGAGCCAGAGCCAATTCATTCTACCTCTGGAATCCCTTTACTATTCGTACTACGTACAGGGTAGAGTACTTCCACGTCTGCAGACAAAAAGACAAGACCACAAGTCCCAGGGCCATGGTGAACTAATTCCCAGAGCTTTGGAACCGGGTCCCGCCTAGCCGCTCCAAACCACTGGAAATGATGGCTTGGATTGATTGATTGATTTCTTCGTCACCCCGCCCGAGCCGCCCGCTAGTTTCTACCACGGTTACCATCCTCCTCCCACCACTTTTGGCTTTGGGTCTGGAAGTCAACAAGTACCCTAGTGGCTTGCGTCCTGCCGGGGTTATATTCCGGTTGCTCAGCCTCTTATATTGTCTATCTGTCCCGGATCGTCCTCCCGACATGCTCCTTCCAAACTTAACCCAGTCTGTCGGGTTCAATTGAGAAAAAGCAAAAAGGAGAAAAGAAAAACGATCCGTAAAAAGGGTCTCCTTTAACCCATTTCCCACTTTAAATCTTCTCCAGATCGTCGGTGGGCCGGGACCGCCTGCTCGGTGTCGTGTCGTGTCGTGGGTTCTGTACTCTGCGTTGCCGAGCGAAGGGACTAGGGCATTTTACTCGACTAATTCCCTCCCTGGTCGTTTTCTCCTGGCTATTCCAACCCCGCATGCCCAAAACTTCATAATCCCGCCTCCTGTCAGGATGGCTGCAATGCCAAATGTAAGCCATCCTCTTCCTATTACTGCTGGTCTGCCTGTTTCTTCCTGTTCTGTCGGCGAGCCAATCCCATCTACTGGTTCCCATAGATCAAGTAATGCTGACGACCAATATCAAGGAGACTGGCTCTGACTGGTAAGATTGTGTTGATTCCCCCGTCTCTCCTTTTGTCTTCAGCTCTACGCTACAATCGGTCTGTGGAGATCGTTGTGTCATTGCTGACGCTGTCCACAGCGACACCCAGTCATTGACCGCCAGTGTGACAGATTATCCCGTTGAACACGGACGACGGTATCACAGATATCATGAGGGCTGTATGTTCGCGGTACTTGTAGCCCCTGCGTCTATTTGACTGTTGCTGACTGCAATACCAGCGTATATTTACCCCAACGACGAACAGGAGCTCGACCGTCTGGACATGCAGCACCACATATTCAAAATGATCAATGACGGACGGCTCCTTCTTTCGCCAATTCGAAATCCTAAGCGGATACTCGACATTGGCACTGGATCCGGCATATGGCCAATGGAATTGGGTACGCCTGTTTTATCCTTTCCGAGGGGGCTATGTTTTGTTCGAACGCTCACGACTTGCCAGCGCCCGACTTTCCAGATGCCGAAATCATCGGGACAGATCTCTCGCCCGTCCAGCCAACAGAGGTTCCCGAGAATGTCCATTTCCTCATTGATGACGCCGCAGAAGACGAGTGGCTGTGGGGCTACGACCATTTCGATATCATCCACGCAGCCAACATGACAGGATCCTTGCCCTCATTCAAGGATCTCCTGCGTAAAGCGTTAAACCACCTCAAGCCCGGCGGTTATATGGAATGCCAAGAAGTGGACCCGAAACCGAAGTGCGACGATGGCACCATGCCGCCAGAGAACCCTGACGGTTTCTGCGCATACCCCTTGCATGACTGGTTCGATCTGAACGTCCGCTCCGGCCAGACGACAGATCCGCCGAGGCAGTTCCGGATCGCGCATCGCATTGCGCGGTGGATGAAGGATGTAGGATTCGTCGACGTCCAGCAGCGAGTATCCAAGGTCCCCCTTAACGACTGGCCCGACGACCCGCGTTTAAAGCAGATCGGTTCTTGGTTCCGTTTGAACTGCCTAGAAGCCCTGGCAGGATGGACGTATAAGCCGTTCCTGGCCTTGGGATGGTCCAAATCTGAGATCGAAGTCTTCCTCGTCGACGTGCGCAAGTGCATCGAGAATCGCGATATCCACGGTTATATGGACCATTATGCAGTCTTCGGTAGAAAGCCATTCCCCGGGGAAACCCCGCCTTGACCTGATTCTGCGCCGTTTCGTCATATTCTATAGACTGTCTTTGATTCTTTTGTTGCATTAGCAAGCGATACCACTTTTGGGAAAAACTGCAAGCATGGAGCGGTGCGCTGGGCTTATTTTTGTCGCTCGGGTTGCTTCTTCGTTTAGCCGGTTGAATAAAGAAATCCTATTCTTTGGCAGCATGCTGGCAAATCTGCAGAGTAATTATCGCATCTGCTGTGTTGTTTTGTGTTGGACGACGTTTTGATGGTATATGTTTAGTCACCATAACGCCGAGAGCGTCGGAAACTTCCACCACAGCTGGGCGACCCTTCGACAGCTCCAGAACCCCCAATTACTTTACATATATCTTGTTGCCTCATGCCTTTTGGCAAGCATGCCTGTCGGCATGCTGCCGAACCTTCGACGTCCGCCCTCCTCGACCACGTTTGGATTAGCGAGGATTCCTTTGCTTCTGCTTTTCGACGATTCGCGAACGGCCAACGACGCCATGAAAGCCGAGTACCGGGGCCATTGGAAGCAAGACGCCGCCTCGCGAAGCGGAAAAACACGGCATTGGCGAACGTAGCTGCGTCTGAGCCATTGGGTGACATCGCGGGCCTCTTTGGGAAGGATGGGCGACAGCATCTGAAATGGGCGGACCTCAAGGCTCCATCGGAACCGCAAGGTTAGTTGGAACTGATGAAGCCGGATGAATATCTTTAACATTTATAGATTTACAAGCCTTCCCGCTTCGCCCCCCGGATGTCCCTCCTCCGTTTTATAATAAGAGCGCCGACCTCACCAAGTCCTATACACGATACGGCTGGCCGGAGTATTCGTCCATACGCGATGACGCCGTGCACGATCAGTATTTGGACGAATATATGGAGAGCCACTGGAGGGTCGCGGAGATCAAGAACTTCGTTAACCTTTTGGGTATCAACGTCCGCCTGAATCCGGCTCGCAGCCGGAAGATCTTCAGGCGTCTTCTCTCGCATTCGCTTCACACCGAGGCCGCCGTCACAGAAGCAGTTGAATTTTTAGATGACTTGTCTCTGAATGCCAATGGTGCAAGCAACTATGTCATTGCAGTCAAGCATCTGGTCGTTCAGAATGCAGGTCGGGATATATGGTCTGCTTTCTTTGGTGCCGTCAATCGAGCATTGTCGCTTGGGTTGATTTCGTCTAGACATATATGCGCCATCTTGAGACACGTGTCGAAAGCGAGGACCGGAGGGAATACTCGCGCGGTGCAGGACCCGTCGGCTCTTGTGGGCTACTACAGAGGAATGTGGGAGGCAATAGGACGTTGTGACATTTTCAACCATAAGCAACTTCGGCCTATCGCGATCGACGCCTTCCTTGCAGGGCTTTTCAGGATTGGCCCGCACGAAGACTCCTTGTCCTTGGCCAAGCATATAATTGTGGCATCTCATAATCCGCGTTCGGAGCAACGTTACTGGGTACCGAAGTTCATTATACAGTG
The DNA here is from genome assembly GCA_003698115.1 of Aspergillus sp. HF37. Classification (NCBI taxonomy): domain Eukaryota; kingdom Fungi; phylum Ascomycota; class Eurotiomycetes; order Eurotiales; family Aspergillaceae; genus Aspergillus; species Aspergillus sp. HF37. The sequence goes on from RAQS01000136.1 coordinate 17,773, forward strand.
GTTGGTCCTCTCGACAAAGTCAGACGCCAAAGCCAGCGGGGATTATGTCAACAATATCTTGAGTCGTTTCACTCGACGGCGTGTGACGGAGAATGTCGTTTGCGTGACTGAATCTTTGGTGCTGTCAAAAGACAAGGCGGCGCTTGAGCTGTGGCAGGATTGTTTATTCAAATTTCGGGCTATTCCGGACCTTGTCCAGTCGAAAGCGTGGTATGAATTGAAACCATGCTGCGATCCAACGTCAAAAAGCATCTCGAACGGATACTCTTCCGGTTTCTCGACGTCCCATCAGGTCCTTCTGCGTCTTTGGGTACTACGAAACTTGAGTATGGCGGTCGCGAAGGGCCAATACTGGATGTGGCAGGTGCCTGACCTAGCTATCTCCTACCTATTTGACTTTTATTACTATATGACCAGGAGGCATGATACCGATCACTTCCTGACGCTCTTAATGGAAGGGATCCACGAATTGAGCATCCCACCGAGTGGTTTGCTGATAGCGGCCGTTGATCTGAAGACATCGAAAACCATGGCCAAAGCGACTCGAAAGCATCTCGAACTTCTGGAAAGCTCGGACGTGACACCCACGACATTCATCGACATGTTCAATGATGTCGACGCCTTCAACGCCACAAAAAACTACTTTTTCCCGGTCTACGAAAAATTGATCTGCGAGATCGACATCACCAGCCGGTCGTTCGTCGATGAAAGCGTCCTTTTTGCGTACACAGGCGAGTCGAAAAACATCTGGCTGTTATTGCGAGTGCTCCGTTATCATACGCCTCTAAAGGTCGCCATCCCAATGGCCAGGCGCCGAATCCCCGACCCGTCAGAAATGGCCCTCGTGCGCTGGTGCCCGGAGCCCAGGACACAGGGCTGTCCGGATCCGCACATCTCCCTGGGAGTAATCAACGCCCTCGCGGTCGCCTTCTCATGCTCCGCCAAAATAAGGCCGCGCCGTGCCTTCGGGCTTGTCCACTGGCTCTATCGCTTTCTCAGGCAACATCACGCGCCGGTCGAGCCGATGCTTGTGCGCGCGATGTACCATGCGGGTGTTGTGCAATATCGTCGGGCGGGTTTGAATGTTCCCCCTGGTCAGTATGATTATATCATGCGCGTTGTCAATGAGTTTGAGGATCCGGTCGTTGTTCGTTCGATCATGGCGCCACCGAAATTTGGCTAGTGTTTGCAGGCAAAGACTTGGCTTGGAGTTGCGGTGGATGGGTGGGAAACTCTACGGCCTTTTGTATTTGTATTTAGAGGGTTTTTGTTTGCTGGATCTGTATACCATAGCGTACTCGTATTGAATTGCAGTTGCATCTTTGCAGCACGATAAGCTAATAGCTAGCGTTTACTTTACCTTCCTTTCTAGTAGAATGTGCCATCTCGCCTACTCTGCTCTGCTACATAGTTATCACACTGCGGGAATGGCGAGTTCTGAATCGATTGAACTGCTGCCGTGCTCGCTGATGTCCAAGTCGCGCGAGAAACCCAGTGCACGAACCCTTTGTAGATTTCTTATCCCCCTTGCTCGATGATACAATGGACAAGACCACGGATAATTAATTCATAGATGACAAAAACGCAGTCTTAATATCTCCCTAGGTGTCCACCTCCATCTTCTCCGCTTCGCCCAAGTTCTGATCACCAGAGACCTCCTCGATGGTAACATGCTTCCTCATCTCCTCCTTGGTAATGACCTTTTGATTGAGGTACGCCGTGGTGCCCTTGGGGAAGCGGTAATTGCGCTCCTTCTGCCCGCGCTCATTGGGCTTCATGAAATTGCGCAGCATCTGCGTCGGCTTATCCTGCTCGATAACGCACACATCGACATTACTGCCGGATCCCAAGTCGTTGAAGATACCGGCCTTGATCGCCTCCGCAGACAGATTAATCGCCCCCTCGCGGTCCAGGTTCGGCTTCCACATGGACTCGAACACAGACATGGCAGCCAGCGACCCAGACCCCATCGTCACATAGGGGAGCTTATCCGTCGACCCGTGGGCGTGCACGGTGAACAGTCCAACGCCCGTCGGATCCACCCCGGCAACCACCAGATACGCGCCGATGTAGCCCTGGTATCGGAAGAGGTGCTGCTTGAGCATGGTCATGCAGGTGATGACGCGCGGATCGCGGCCCGTCGAGAGCGAGTGCAGTTCGACGTTGGAGCTGATCAGCGCGGTGGTGAACTCGGTGTCGGCGGCGGTGCCGGCGCCAGCGCACCAAATCTTCGGGGCGATGTAGTGTAGTTTCTCGCAGTTCTATGCGTGAGAGCAACAGATGTTAGCTGAAATCTGGCCTGTGGGGGGCGCCGTTGATGGAATTGGGTAGTTAGTCGTACCTTGTCCGCTACTATAGGACCGCCGGTCGCTCTGGTATCTGCCGCAATCTGAACGTCGTAGATGCCGATTAGTGTCCATTCATACTGATAAATGCAGTGTAGTATAGTGGGAAGAACTTACCACAACGCCATTATCATAGACACAGCCAACGATCGTTGTTCCGGTGCTCGTTGCCTTGGGTAGAGGAACGCCCTTGGCGTGGAGCGCCAGGTTGCGGTTGTGGTTGGAGAAATCGAAGCCCGGCATGATGAGGGGACGGCGAGCTGCCAGGGAAAGGGACGATGTGGTATGCAGTGGTGTTCTGGAGGAGCAGGGGAGGCGAGCAGGAGCTGGAGGAGAGGCGCGGATGCGAGCTGGAAGTGACGGAGCTATCACTGCCTGACGCTGCCCCAGGTGTCTGCTGACTCAGCCAGGCATCCAGGCATGCGTGTTTTTGATGCTTCGACTTCTTCCTTCTTGTCCACGGCCCGCGTTGCTCCCCAGAACGGCCTGGCTTCTCTCTCATCTGCTCTCTTTCATTTGATTCGACCTACGCGCTTTGGCATTACTGGCCCGTCTATCCCTCACGATAGCCCAGACCTTGCTCGCGTACTCGCAGGCCCTCAGCGGAGTTCGCAAACGCCCTCCATCGTCGCTCTTTCGTCTTCGCCACTTATCCCCCGTCAATGCTTCAAAGACTGGGTCTTCATAGCTGATCTATCCCGTTGATTTTGTCGCTCGTGAAGAGCTCAGAATGGCTTTCAGCGCAAGCTCCGCCGGGGGCAACGCAGAGTTGGGCCCCGAGCTTCCCGATGTCTTCACAAGTGTACGTTGTGCTTGGATATAGCTGTCTTGTGTTGAACCACTGCTAAAGTCCAATTCAGGAGGTCGGTTTCAAAGGTGTTTACAGTGACAGCAACATTCGCCTACTTCCTTCTCCATGGCCGAGCGACGCTCTTCCCGCCCCGACATGCTCCCTTCTAGCTCTCGCGCCAACAAGAGGCATCCTCGTCGGTGCTGGACCCGATTCCCTTGTTGTCGCCAACACCGAATCCGTGAGAAAAGCGATCGCTGAACCGTCCCAAGACCAAGCCAAGACAAAACCTTTCGAGCCCCAAGCAAGGATTCCACTTCCGGCGCGTCCTACACATGTTGCTTTCTGTTCAGGCGATGAGGCTTTGGTTCTGGCTACTGAGGGCGGAACTCATTTGGTGGTTTTTGAGGCGGCGAAATTGTTGGAGGGAACCACACAGCCCGCTCTGACTATTCCGACAAATGGTGCTACGCTCCGAGCTGTGGTGCCCAATCCCGCATTGCCAGGCGAGGCCACTTCTGCATTTGTTGCCCTCGTTACTGCAAATGGAGAGCTCTTAATCGCGGACTTGAAGGCGGGCAACCTGATCTCAGGCCCTAATGGTCCCGTCTTGAAGAGCGAGGTCAGCTACGCCTGTTGGAGTAACAAGGGCAAGCAACTTGTGGCCGGCCTTGCGGATGGGACTGGCTATCAAATGACTCCGGATGGTGCCAAGAAGGATGAAATACCGCGCCCCTCTGATCTAGAGCCTAATTGTCATGGTGAGTGCATATCAACTATTATACGTCACCTGTATCTGACTGTCTAGTTTCGTCCATCGCATGGCTTGAAAACGACATCTTTTTAATGGTCTACACACCAAACGCTGTCGAAGATGACATGGGCGGAAACCCAATGTCATCTTATTATATCATAACCAGAAGGAAACAGGCTCCGTTCTTAATTCAGAGAATGCCGGAGTTATGTTCGACAATGGGAGGATATAAGCGCACGCCAGCCTACCAGTTCATTACCCGCATGAGAGACTATAAACCGCATTTGAGAGATGCCCTGGTTGTCTCTTCGACCGCATCTACAGACGTTGGGATTATTACCAGATCCGATCAGCCACTGGGAAGCGATGATAATGCCAAGCAGGCAGTTGGCACGTTTGCTATGACTGAGGTTGATGATGACACGAAGAAGGCATCTGTTCCATTGAACGACTCAGCCGAGGAGACCTCTGCCATTGGACTTGGAATCGATCTTTCGAGCTCTGAGAACGTTTTTTCGCCTATCCCGAGTGAAACTATCGAAGAAAGCTCAACTCCCTTGCCGAATATTCTTCTTCTCAATAACGATGGTATTCTGTCATCATGGTGGTTCATATATGCAGATTCTATCCGTCAGAAATTGCCTTACCAGGGCCTAGTTTCTGTGAGCGAGTCGCAGCCACAGCAGCCACAGCAGCCCCAACCAAAGCCGCAGCCGCAGCCGCAGCAGCCCGGTTTTGGCCAGCCGAGTTTCGGTGGCCCATCTGCGCTTGGTGCATCATCGGGACTTGGAAAGACTTCTCTCCCATCCTTTGGTGGCCCTTCTGCTTTGGGTGGTGGAGGACCATCGTTTGGGGCACCGTCCCTTGGCGGTGGTCCCTCTTTTGGGACGCCATCCCAACCTGGATCTGGGTTTGGAGCGCCGAGTCAACTAGGACGTGGTGCTCCGCCGTTTGGCAAGCCGGGGCTCGGCGCAATGGGATCGAGTTTTGGGCAGCCTTCGTCAATGGGTCAAGGTCCTGGCTCTCTTGGTTTTGGCGCATCGAGTGCTGCATCCGGAGGCGGCTTTGGCGCATTTGCAAAGCCAGGCGGATTCTCTGGCTTTGGAGCGGCGAAGCCTTCTGGGGAATCTCCGTTCAGCAAACCCGCTGTTGAAAACCCGTTTGGGCAACCTGCGAAGTCATCTCCCTTCGGTTCAACTGGTACAACAACAGCTTTCGCCTCTCAGCAGACTAGTGAATCGAAAGGCCGACTTGACTTTGAGTCAGGTGGCTTTCAGGTTGGATCTACCTTCAAAGGCGATGGGACAGCTGCGTCGGATGGACAAAAACCAGAGAAACCTTCTACATTTTCCTTTGGCGGGAATTTGGATGAGATGCTCGCTTCACCAAATAAGTCCAGCACACCCATGGATGCTGGGGAAGATATGGAACCCGAACCCGCCGCCGGACAACCAGAAAAGCCTGCGGCACCCGAACCAACACCACAGCTGGAAGCGCCCTCGAAACCTGATACATCGGCACCTTCAGGCCCAACGCCTGGTCTCTTTGGAGTCCAGGCGCAGCCCGAAAAGGCTCCGGCCGCGCAGCCAGCCAAACCGGGCTTCTCTTTGTTTGGAAATGCTCCGGCTGAGAAGCAGGTGACTAGCCCTGTGTCTCCATCATCTGAGAAAACCACTATTGCCAGCACCACTCCAAAGCAAAAACCAATCGATGCCGTGGAAACCCCATCAGTCCAAGCAGAAGAAGCACCTCTACCTCCTGAGCCAACTACCAAGGCTGTTTATGGTCCAGGCGATACGTCTGCGTCGTCTAATGTATCCAAGAGCTCCGTTGAAGAAGCGCCTCTTCCGCCAGATTTCGTTACGGCACCCAAGCCCGTTTCGAAAGAAGCTAAGGAGCCACCCACAGAATTGCCAAAGGAGGCAGAAGAGCCAGAATTTCCGAAGGTTGTACCTGAAGCGGCGCCTCTGCCCCCGGATCCGGGTGTCTCCAAGGCTAAGGCCGCCGCAGAGGCAGAGCCTGGCCCAGTCCCGGGCGAGTCTGATGCCGATGAATCCGAGAATGAGGCTGATGAAATCGAGGAAGAAGAGGAAGCAGGCGAATCTGATGAAGAAGCGGGTGAATCAGAGAAAGAGCCAGAAGGTGATTCGGATTTTGCTGACAGCGGGGAGGAAATAACACATGATGCGGCGCAAGAAGAGACTGAGCTTCAGAGCCCTAAGGCCACGCCGGAGAGCTCTTTTGGAGGGGCATCTGATAGAGGCCCAGGCGTGAGCTTATTCAACAGGGTCTCGAATCGTGAACAAGGGCAAAAGCAGCCGGGGCAGTTGTTTGGAGAAATCACGAAACCAGGTCTTCCTGCGCTAGACCAAGCAAAGACTGAACGCAGGCTGCCCAGCGCTGCAGGAGCCCCTAGCAAGGGTCGGCACCAGCGAACAAAGTCTGGCGGTCTGGGCAAGACTCTAGCTGCTGTAAAGGCATCTGGAGTAGCGCGTAAAGCTCAACAACCCTCTCGCCGGGGCATTTCCCCTGAAAATGCCCGCTTGCGTCTTCAGGCTCAACGCCAAGAGGAAGAGGAAGAACTGGCTCTGTCAGACGATGACGAGGATGAAAAACTTCGAGCTGACCTTGCCCTACCGCTGGAGCCAGTTCCAACACTTGATCCGTTCTTACCTCATCAGGATTATATGGGGGAGACGAGCAAGCCAGGAATTCCCGGGCAGATTGAACGGCTGTACCGAGACATAAACTCCATGGTGGATACGTTGGGGATTAACGCCCGCTCCCTGGCGTCGTACATCTTGTACCAGCAATCATCGGAAGGGACCGGGTTTGAAAAATGGATGGACATGCTGCAGGGTGATAACCCTACGAGTGTTCTAGAGGAGGACCTGCGCCTGACACAGATTGAGAAGCTTGACGATGCGCTGGCCGTTCTTGATCGCTCGCTGCAGGAGCACAAAGTGGATGGGGTGGATGGGAAGCTTGAGCACTGCAGGGAACTACTGAGTAAAGACATCCTCACTCTGCGGAGTCAGTGTGCCGGCGTCCAGAAGATCCTTGATGCTCACACCGACACCGTTGCGATTCGCTCTGCACCACTCTCTGCGGAACAAGCCAATCTCCAACAAGACCTTCGATCCGCATCTACAAGCATCCAGGCGAGATTGGTAGACCTGGAACAAGGCGTATCATTGCTACGAGCCAAGATCGCGGAGATACCTCGACCAGACGGCGGAGATGGCACACGGCAGGCTTGGAAACGCCCGACGATGGAGCAAGTGACCTCTACGATTGCAACGATGATGAACATGACGGAGAACAAGAGCAGCGACATCGACGTTCTCGAGGTACAGCTACGGAGGCTGGGGATCGACCGAGCGACGCCACCAAGCCATCGCGAAGGGTCTCCGTATACGACGCCCAAGAAATCCGGGGTGAAATTCGCCGCAACTCCTGGGTCCTCCGACGGACGCGTGAGCACCTACCACACGCCAGAGTCTGCTCGAGGAGCGAATTTCCGGTCCAGTATCAGCGGATCAGCCAAGGCGAGCCGGTTCCGGGGAGTTGGGGAGCTGGGCGACGTGGTGACCAGGGAAGACACCGAACGTTGGAAGTCGAAGACGCAGCGCAGGAAGTATCTGGTTGGCGGATTGAAGAAGGCGATTGGAGAAAAGAAGTCAAAGGTCCGCGGCGTGGACGACTTGTAGGTATTTGTTGGCATGTAAATAATCTATCTAATCCATCGTGATATCATCCAGAGTCATACCTTCTATCCATACATACATATACGTACATACATACAACATTGAACAACCAACTCTAACCAGTCCAGGTCACTCTAATCCGCCCCAACCCAGTTAACTCGAGTTCTCTGCAAGAAGAAAATGCCCACGTCGACAGTCACCGAAGTAGTCTTCTTCCGAGTCCGCCCCGAGATCAAGCCCGAAGCCCCAGAAACAAACCAGGACAGCTACAACCTGCTGTGGCTCCTGCGCGACACAAAACAGCAGCACGGCCACATGGGCTCTGCCTGGGGGCGGACGGTCGAGGATGAGGACGTTATTGTCTGGGTTCTTGGTATCTACCACCTCCCTACACGCAGCAGTCCAATATACACACTACTGTATATATGTACTAACGAACCCGCCCCTGTGACAGCCTGGGCCGACGCCCGCGGCACCTCCCGCTCCGTCCTCCTGCAACCCTACCTGGCGCCGACGACGGAAGTCCTGACGCTGTTCACGACGCTGACGCCGGCGGTGGACATCGGGACGCTGTGCGGGAACCCGGTGACGGAGCTGTGTCCGCTGACGTTCCCGACGTCGCTGACGCCGGACAAGCACAATGAGGTAAACGAGGCGCTGATCAAGCTGCGGAGCGAGATGCTGGAGAATATTCAGGTGTCCGACGGCGAGGAGGCGAAAAAAGTGCGGCCGCGCAATTGGTCGATGGGCCATGTCGACCGGCCGGGGACCAGGTCGCATCCGACGTCGCCGTCTGGGGAGGCGTTTGTGGTTTTTCTGTTTATCGGGTGGGAGAGTGTCGACGCGCATCTGCGGGCGAGGGAGACGGAGCAGTTTCTCGAGAATATGAAGCCGCTTAGGGAGATGATGCTGCCGACAGGGGCTGGGTTGCTTCCTGGGTCTGGTTGGGGGATGTCGCATGCTATATTCAGGGAGCCTTGATTCTGTTTCCTGGGGTTATTTATGCGGCAGATGGGCTGTGGTATGGAAAGTGTTTGCTAGTCGATGAAAACTGCGCCATCCAATAGAATAGAATACAATACAAAATAGAATCAGTGAAGACAAGGCAAACAAACCCACTGGGCCATTTTGATCCTCCTGCTCCAGTAAACCAACGGCGGAAAGCTTAGACACGGTGTTTTTCGCTTTCTGCAGCAGGGTTAGTTCTGTCATACTTGAGTTCACGCATCAAGGACACTAACCAAGTCTTGAGTAAAGCATGTACAAAGCCATCTGGTTGCACTCCTGCGTGCCGGTAATGGTCACCAGACGCTCGTTGCTGCTCTCCTGCGGCTCGTTGATCTTGATCACGCTTCCGCTAAGGTGCCGGATCTCGTTGATCTTCGCGCCGCCCTTTCCGATTATTGCGCCCACCATGTCGTTAGGGATATAGATCTGTTGAGTCAGTGGCTGGCCCGGCATGGCGCCGCCAACGGGGCCCGCTGTGGGTGCGCGTGGCTGGGCGGGTTGAGGTGTTCCATAGGGGTTGGGTTGGTGCGGTCCAGCGCCTGCATACGCGCCATGCGGCGCAGCGCCATACGGCATGGCGGGCTGACTGACAGGAGTAGGTGCAGGCTGGCCATTGAGGTAGGGGACGCCATAGGCGCCTGCTCCTGCGCGGTTGGGGTGGGGATGATGTCTCTTGAAGGTATCCGGATGGCCATACTGTCCACCGGCCGGTTGAGGAACATACGGCACCACCTGCATGCCACCTGGCACGGCACCAGCTGGGCCTCCGCTGCGGGTGGCGTAAGCAGACGCCGCCGGTCCGCCGAAGCGCTCGGTGAGCTGCTCGACTAGAGTGACAGCGACATAATAGGTGGCAATGTGAACGGCGTCCGCAACCCCAAGGATGACCAGGGAGCGCTCAGTAGACAAGGGGAGGCAAGCATCCGACGCATTCAGGCGAGCTCCGGATGCCTCCTGGATCTCGCGGATCCGGCCACCACCCTTGCCAATAATAGAACCAATCAGGATGTGTGGGATTAACAAACGCAGGGGGTAGGTTTTGGACTGGGCAGTGGATGGGGCGTCAAGGGGTTCATTGTTCAGCGTACGAATGATGAGACCAAATGCCTAGCCCGGTTAGCATTTAAATCACCAATCAAACAAGTAACTATATAACATACCTTGGCAACAGCGTCCTGCGGGCCGCTCACAGTCAGGATACGCTCCACGGCGCCGCGGGAGTAGTCGCTAACAGTGCATTTTGCACCAGACATGCGACGGATCTGTGACACATTCTCGCCGCCCTTGCCAATGACGGTAGCCGCCTCCTGGCTGGAGATGACCGCCCGAATATGAATCCAGCTCGACTCATCCTGGGGAGGACGGTATTGGTCCAATGGCATGCCGGTGCGGTCAGCATGAGAGGCAGTCGACTGGATCGGGTGCATCTCCGCGTGCTCACCCCTGCCATTCGGGGCATCCGGAACAACGGTGTCGCCCTGGTCGTCCGCGGTATCCTTGACATTCGCAGGCTTGCGCTCATCATCGCTCCTAGCTACTTTGTCCAAGGCAGGGCGCTTCGCTTCCGGCTGGTCATTGGGTCCCAAAGGCGACGACGGATCTTCCAGGGGACGCTTGGTCGATTGCAACGCAGATGGGGATGCGGACATTTTGCCAACTGTGCAGTCTTGCCCTCACTTACGCTTGAAGTTGAAGTATCAGAGAATATCTTTTCCTTATTTGACCGACTATGTACACCAGGAATTCCCAAGAAAGCTTGCTGGTGCTGGCGACTTGGAAAGGGAATCTGGTGCTTGGAAGGACTGGGAAGGTTGGAGGATCGTGCACAGTGCAGGAAGCGGTTCTGGAGGGATAGCCGACGGAGGAAATGAAGAGCTTGGGAAGTGACGGATTTGGTTTCTGAGCAGTGCAGCTTCTCCTGGGAGAGCAAGATCAGGAAACTGCTCGAGCCGGGAACGGTTTTAGCGAGGAAAGGTAACTGGTGCGGGAGATGGCAGTATGGAAGGGTCGGACGGGTTGGAAGCTGACGGGTGGAGAGCGTGAATGTCGGGGCGGTGAGAAATGAGCAGATAGATGATGAGAAGGTCCCGTGTATGATTGCGGAATAGCAGATGTCTCGCAGAACGCGACAAGTGTGCAGAGCTGTAGGAGCAGAAACAGAAGTCCACCGAATTATCCCACGGAAAGAGTCGCGATAACGGACGGGGAACAACCGGCGACCAGAACACCAAAGAGCGGAGGTCAGAGACAATAGAACGAGGCAGCAAGGAAGACGGGGTGATGGCGGAAAGAGCAGCCTCGAGGTGGTGGAAGAGAGCAGGAAGAGAGAAAGATGGAAGAAGCAGACGAGATGAAGTCGTCAGGGCGGAGTTCGCGCTAAGCCCTTTCCGGTAGTCACGTGCCATCCACCAACAGCCGGACTCTCTACAGGTAGTACTTGAGTACAGTTAACACGCCTTACCATTCATTGCGATCTTACTACTTTCCAATTCTGAATTAAACACTCCGTGGTACACCATCAAGATGAGTATATCCCAAGAAACAGTCGACAAAATCCAAAACTTCGCAACCCAGCGCCAAAAAGCAGAGGACGAACATGAGAGCCAACAACTCAGCCCAGCGTCGCTGCAGTCCTACAGTCGAAAGCTCGACGAGACGCTAAAGGAGCTGCAAGACCAAGTAAAGCACCAAGAAGGCGAGCTGCAAAAAGTACGTCTCCATGCTGAGATAGACAGGCAAGCAGACCAAGGCAAGACAGAATAAACATCTAACATAGTCCAGCTCCGCATATCGAATTCAATCGATCTCACCGAGATCGGCACAGACAACTGGACCCGCGTCTCTCAGGTCCGGAGAGCCAAGAAAGCCTATGACTCGCTTCTCCAATCTAACAGCGATATCCCTGACCCTGGATCAGCTCTTCCGTCTCTCCTTGCCGTCGAGGAGACGTCTCGCCTAGTCAGGGAGAGCAAGGTATCTGCGCGCACTACGGTAGAGAAGCTATCTGCCGACCGTCAGCGCTCCAAGGCTGAAGAGGCAAATCTGCATGAAGCCCGATTGATCCAGAGTAGGCTGGAAGAGCGGATTGACAAAGCGCGACGCGAGAAGTCAAGGGGGAAAACAAAGTCTCCGGAGCAGTTGGCGCAGGAGCTCATCGACAAACGGCGCGAGCAGAACGAGGAGCTTGTAAGAGCTACTGGTGATCTGGGACGCTCGCTTCACGGGTTCATCGACGAGACCCTCGCTCCGATGCTCGCCGCGGAAGATTTGGGCGGTCCCACTGTTGGAGATGCTTTGAATATCTCCGACGCGGTGCTGGAGGTTGGGTATACGAGTCTTGGGAAGCCGAAGAAACCGAAGCGGATCAATGCAGAGGACAATGACGAGTCTCAGCAGCACATTGATGAGCTTTTCCACCGTCAGCGGCCTGAGAATTCAGACGGGGGGCAGCGGGGTTCCGCGAATAGAAAGGAGGCGGCCGCGTCGGAGATGCACGCCCTTCTGGACGCTTTGCTGGAGGCAGGTGCATCGTACATAGACGTCCCCCGGGAGTCCGCGGCTTCGAGATTCTTGGTCAGGGCCAAGGTTGCCCAGTTCCATCCTCGCGATGCAAAACGATTTAGATTGATTGATTTCGGGCGCTCGTTGGACGACTGAAAGAGTTTCCTGGTGACTGTATGTAGTTTACGAGGAGAGATGACAATTATGACTTGTACTCTTTGTCTAATACATAAACATAACTCTTATCCTCCAGTTCCTCAATGGTCATGGTATGCTATATAGACCGCAGAATCATCAAAAACATGAAACACAAATAGCTCCTGACATGCATTATCGCTAAGCACCAACCAACATCCTAATCCTGTAGCGCCTATAAATGCAACAGAAACCTTGATACCATGAACAGATACACATGTAAGCATATGCGTTCGGATAATTCTCAAGCAGGCATCATTCCAATTCGCGCCGACGACTGCTTTGCTTTTGAATCTTTGCGCGGGAACGGAGGTCGATCAGCAGTACTCTCGCCGGATTTCGTCTTCGTTTTTGAGCTTCTCGCCTTTGGCCGCGAATCTCCGGTGCTTTTGCGTCGAGACCGTTTGCTAGATTGGCGCTTTCGAGTCGAACCGCCCTTCGCTGACGGGCCAGTTTCGTATTCATCTGGTGACTCGTACGGCGGATCTGGTTGAGATGCAAAATACCGGCTATGAACCACATTCTCGTGCAGGTCGAAATCGGGTTCCTCATTCACGAAGAGGTTGTCGTCACTGTACTCATCACCGCTGCTGCTGAGATTGATGACATTGGAATGGTTTGGATCTGGCACGACTCCACTGGCATCCTCTTTGTCCTTTTTCAACTCTTCGTAACGTCTCTGCGCATCTCGAACGAGTTTCAAAATCTGTAGCCCATATAGATTGACTTTGTCCGGATCAATGCCTCGTATTTTCGAGAGCTGTGGCATGTCTGCTTGATTCAGTGACGCTGTCCTCAAACATATAACGAGCGTGCCTTACCTTTAGGGAAGTGAATGGCTATCTCACGCAAAACAGTCGTTGAGAATGGCTGGTAGCAGAGATTTCTCTCCAGCATCAACTGTTACCAAATAAGCATGCCGGTGTTAATGGCCGCAAAGGGAAGCGAACGTACCTTCTTGCAATACTCCTCGGCATAGTAGATGAAATCTTCTGCGACTGTCCTGTGCAGGGATTCGATGTTTTCCCACGTTGGATCATTGACTATCGGAGGACCCAGTTTACGAGCTTTCTCTCGCCGCGGTTTATTAGAGACCCGGACTGGTTCGAAGCCATCGCTGTCTTGCTCGTCATCTGAAGGATTAACCGGGCGACGGTTGTTGTGTCGGAACTTTGCCAGGTCAGGTCGGTTGGCCGCCTGGATAGGAGACGAAACATTGGTAGACTGAGGATAATCGTAGCCTCCAGCGCGGGCGCCTCGTGCTCGCGCTGGCCGTGCGGCTTTATTATTTTTGCTGGGTGAAACCCGGACATCGAGTCTCATCCGGCGTCGCCCGCTCTCAAAATCCCCAGCAAATCGGCCCAGCTTGACGTACTCGACAGGAAATTTGCCCCCTTTCACCATATGGTTTTCCTCGTATAACGCTTCTTCGGCGATGAGTCTGTAGAAAAGGCGCTCTGCTTCGCCCAATCCCAACGCTGTGCCGGAGCCAAACCCAGGAACATTTTTATGGTTCTCTGACTTGAGTTTCTTCTCGGCCCCTAGGAAAATATCCACGCAATATAACACAGTCACGCCCACGTTCAGCACTTCTTCGAGGTGTCGGACAACTTTGATAGCTAATGCGGCGTATTTGGAATAGTCGCGAACCTCGAATGTCGAATCCGATTTGCAGTTATCGCACGACGCATTGCATTCCTCCCGGCGGAAATATTCGTTGAAATAGCCCAGAATCTGCACTCTCCGGCAATCGCTCATGTTTTCGCAATATTGAACGACGTTCCGCAACATTTGATGCTGCCGGGCCTTCTGCTCAAAGCCACCCTCACCATCATTTATCATGCGTCTAAGGCTCTTGGTGTCTGCGTAGCCGTAGTAGAGGTAGCAACCAGAGCGCTTCCCATCTCGACCAGCACGGCCGGTTTCTTGGTAGTAGCCTTCCAGGCTTTTCGGGACGCTGTGATGAATCACGAAGCGGACATCCGGCTTGTCAATTCCCATCCCGAACGCGATGGTCGCGACTATCACATGGATCTTTCCAGAATGCCAGTCTTGCTGGACTCCCGCCTTCACCTCCGGTTTCATGCCAGCATGATAATGCGAGGTTTTCAACTTGTGCTTTTTTCTGAGGTTCTCTGCAAGCTTCTCACACGTTTTCCGTGAGAGACAGTAAATGATCCCCGATTCATTGCGATATGAACCTTTGATCGTTCCCGCTATGCTCTCCAAAAGTGCATCCCCCTTCATCTTCGGCCACACTTCATATGTCAAATTGGGACGATTGAAGCTCTGCGAGAATACCTGACAGCCCTCCATCCTGAGATTATGGATGACGTCCAACTTAACATTCTCCGTGGCGGTGGCAGTCAGAGCCATCATTGGCACGCCAACGAACTTAGTCCTCACTTCGCCTAACTGTTTGTAGTCAGGTCGAAAGTCGTGACCCCACTGGCTGACACAATGCGCCTCGTCTATAACAATGCGAGCAAGACTGCCATTCTGATTAAGCCTCTCTAGGTTCCCAATAATGGCCTGGCTCTTATTGATCATCTCAGGTGTGATGTACAGCAACTCAATGTGCTCCTCTGCTCTCCGACGGGAGAGGGTGCCGAGGATCCATTTTCGTTCACTTGCCTTCGTTTCGCCGTTAAGCAGAAAGGCCTTGATATTCAACTGTTCGAGTTGTGACACCTGGTCTTGCATGAGACTCAGCAATGGCGATATCACAACTGTAACGCCTTTGGTCGAGCCACTGGTCACGACCGACGGCAGCTGGTAGCACAATGACTTTCCACCGCCCGTTGGCATTAGGACAAAAGTGTCCTTTCCGCTCAAGGTCGCATCAATCGCTTCGAGCTGATTCGGCCGGAATCCGCGGAGACGAAATCGCTCTCTCAGAATAGTCCTCACTTCCTTCGACCAGGGATGGTTATGCCACGGAGGGTTATTGGATGGCGGCTTCTTCGTTGAAGGGTTTCGCAAAGCGTTCCCGGAAGTCTCTGCCATGACTTTACGGGTCTGCGGCTCGGGACTGTTCGCCGGCAGCATATAAGGATCATCAATGCATTCCGCAGCCTCCAGCATCTCCACGTCGTCAGCATCTAGATCAAACTCGTCCATATCTGGAGCGGGATGGCCTGGGGAGCCCATCGTCCGTGTGAAGCAATCCTCCCCTTCGCTCATCATCGGCTCATCGTAGTCGAATGGATCGGGATCGTTCTCCCTCGCGGACGTAGGGAAAGACCTTGATGCGGGTGCTGAAGTGTCCATCCAAGAAGTGTGCTTGTTCAATGTTTCGCGTACGGGAGCTACAGGCAATGAACTTCCCGGGGCCTTTGGATTGTCGACAAAGCAGTTGGTCTTCGGGGCGTTCGCGGCTCTTGGATGCCTTTGTACAGGAGAACCTGTCACTTCTGATGGGCCACTCCCTGGGGTTTCCACGTTGAAGGAACCTGACTTGAAATCCAGGACATCGGCTCGAGGGAGAAGCTCTCGCATTTTTGCTTCAATCTGATCTTGCTCGGCGATGATGACCCGGCTTTTGGCAAGTTCCTCCGGCATTGAGTGTGGATCTCCACCGCGTGATATTACTTCCATGAGCATCTGCTTCAAACCGTCCTTTTCTGATGAGCAGAGCTCATAGGCAGCCCTCTGCTGTTGCAATGCTTCAATAGCCTCAAGGCGACCTACAAGGTTCTTGTTTTCGGCTATTATATCGAATGCGGGTTGCCCTTCCATTGCCCGTTGATAGACAATTTCCGAGTTCCCCTTTAGAGTATCCGTGAGGCTTGAAGTCAACTGCCCAATATAATCAGCTGAGAGGCCCAAAAACTGAACGACGCTCTGGTCCCTCTTGTCCTGCGATGTTGATAGTGCTGGGAACGGTGACATTTGAAGAGGTTCGATGGGCTGCGCATTCGTAGACTCGCCGGCCGGGGGCTGATTGGGACGGGAAGGCTGGGTTGCTGGGATCGCGGTGCTCTTTGGCTTAGTTGATTGGGTGGAACCAAGTACTTCCCGCTTCAAATCGTCGGCTTTGTCTTTCTCTCGCGGGCTCTCTTTGGGAAGCTCCGGATACAACCCTTCACCTGTGTCAAACGCCGGATCCTCATCATGTATCCAGTCGAAAAGGTCCTCATCCTCATCGTCTTCAGAGTCGGCAATCACCCGGTTCAGGTGTTTTCGGTCCGGTGTCGGAGACTCGCGTTTACGCATGTTAACGGGGGAGGGTGAACGGTGGCTCTTCGCTGCAGGCAAAGTCGGGGAGTTATTCGGCCGTGCATAGTTCTGCTCCTGAGCGTTCCCAAGTTTTTCAGGCGATCGGGACTTCGGCCCAGACTTCCTTGGTGAGAGAATGTCGGACATGTACTCTTCGCTTTTCCTTTTCTTTCCTCGAGTCTCATCGGGCTCCTTGCGGAGAGCCGCTTCCTCCGTCCATAAGCTTTGCGGTTCCCCGAAGTCGGCAACCGTGTCAGACGAAGTTGTATGGTCAAAATCACCGGTCAAGTCAATGGCGTCGAAATCGTCGTGCGGCGGCTTTCGGTCTGATTTCGGCCTCGGCTGCAGATGAGTCGGCGGTGGACTGTTTTTGCGGAAGGAGGAAGGTATGTCGCGATGAGGTTCTTCCGCAGTTCAAATATTGTCAGTTTTCCCAATCGCGAGCAAGCTTCCACGACAGGACCGCCATACCTGTTATCCTATCCGGCTTCCGCGTTCCTCGCTCTCTTGTCGGTGATTCATCCGGTTCCCGCTTCCTTGGCCTCTTCGGTGTTTCAGAGGAAGCATTGTTGACAAGGCTGAGCATTCGCGGCTTGCTCGCTGAGTGAGGAGCAAGTGCAAGTCGTGCCATGTCCGCGTCACTGTCGCCTTTCACACCCGCGCCATGACCCACAAAATCACCGATCCCAGTCCCAGTATTCGCGTGTTGCTCGACAACGGTCCCAGGAACATCCGATGGTAGATTGGGCTGGTACAATGCGGTTTCTCTGACAACATCAGACGTCTGATTCGGTGGCTCGGACGGTGTCAAAGAGGGGTAGAGCGAAGGGCCTTGCTTCAGCAGCCATTTGAGATGAACGGCCAGATTGTTCTTAGTCATAGAGACGTGTCGATTGTTTGCATGGTCCTTTGGATTTCAGAGTCGTGCCTATGCAGGGTGTCGGTAGAGTCGGAAGTGGTCTGGCGAGTGTTTTTGGACGGAGCCAGCCCGAAAGAGAAACGCGTGACATCGCGTCATCACGTGAGCGCCAGCCGAATTGGAACAACTGGTTGATATGGAAGCATCTACCCCAAATTAGTCTCTTCTGTGCGTAGTGTGCAATGCTCTCCTCGTCCTGGCTCTGTCACTAACTTGCGAATTTTATACAAGACCGGTTTTCAAGCCCCAGTGGTCTCCCCCGTGTTCTGTACTAGATCTCGACCAATCAGAACGCAGACTGATCAGATATACTGGGATTTTTCCATCGCTGCAAACCCCGCGATAAAAGATCTCCTCCGCAGATACGCATACGCATTCAGAGTCCTTTGTTCGGGAACAGCCCAAGAAAATCACCAAACCGAGCAAACCGCGCTCGCATTTTCGCCGATCATGGGCAAGAAAACCACCAAGAAATCCGCAGAGCACAAGGAGCGAGTAGCAGCGAAGCAGTCCAAGAAATCCGCCCAGAAGGAAAAGAAGAGCAAGACGAAGGGCCGCGATGCAGACAGCGATGCGGAAGAAGCAGACCTGGACGCCATTCTGGCCCAGTATGCAGAGGAGCAGGCCAAGTTCCTGAAAGTCACGGAAGTGGTGTCGGGTCCTCCGTCGCCGCGGTCCTCTGCAACAGTGCTCGCGTCCCCGTCGAATCGGAATGAACTGTTGGTGTTTGGCGGGGAGTATTTCGATGGAACGCACGCCACTTTCTACAACAATCTTTTTGTCTATTTGATTGATCGCGGTGAGTGGAGGGAGGTTACCAGCCCGAATAGTCCGCTGCCCAGGAGCGGGCATGCCTGGTGTCGAGGTGGGAATACTGGTGGTGTATACCTGTTTGGGGGTGAGTGTTCTGTCTTTGCTGCGTGTAAGAGCTGGCACTGACCTTGATGAAGGTGAATTTTCTTCGCCAAAGCAAGGCACTTTCTACCATTACAATGATTTCTGGTACCTCGATCCCGCGACGAGAGAATGGTCTCGAATAGAGACGAAAGGTAAAGGCCCTCCGGCGAGGAGTGGACACAGAATGACCTATTTCAAGGTTTGTTCCTTTACCCGTCTACTTCTCTGGCCTACAAGTTGACCCATAAAGAACTATATAATTCTCTTTGGTGGGTTCCAAGACACCTCGCAGCAAACAAAATATCTCCAGGATCTTTGGGTCTACGACTGTTCGAGGTATACTTGGTTCAGTCCAGCGCTGTCAATATCGTCAATGAAGCCCGATCCTCGCTCTTCCTTTTCTTTTCTACCCCACGAATCCGGTGCGGCCCTCTACGGTGGATATTCTCGCGTGAAAGCGGCCGTTAGCGCAGCGGGGAAGCAGACGAAAGGCGGACCCCAGCGCATGACTTTCCGGCCCATGGTCCATCAAGACACATGGTTCCTTCGAATTACGCCACCCGCCTCAGATGCCCCTGCCACTACTCCACCAACAGTGCGCTGGGAGCGCAGGAAGAAGCCCGCGAATTCTCCAAACCCGCCGCGCGTGGGTGCTACGATGGCTTACCACAAAGGACGAGGGATCATGTTCGGCGGCGTCCACGACATCGAACTTAGCGAGGAGGGCATTGACAGCGAGTTCTTCAATACGCTTTTCGCCTGGAACACGGAGAGAAACCGGTTCTTCCCGCTGACCCTACGGCGCCCCAGAGCGCCGGGCAAAAAGCAGCTTGCGAACCAGGCTATGAAGTCGAAAGACAGGAGCAAGGCCGACGAGGAAGAGCTTCTGCAAAATCTCAGGAACTTGGAGGCAAAAGGAGGATTCCGTGATATGGACGATGAAGACGCGCAGGTCGAAACCCCCAAAGCCAAGGAGCCTGCCGAACCCGAGAAGGCTGTGGCTGTTCGTTTCGAGATGCCGCATAGGAGATTCAATGCTCAGCTAGCGGTGCAGGATGATACGCTCTTCATTTTCAGCGGAACTTTCGAAAAGGGCGATCGAGAATTCACGTTCAATGATATGTACTCGATTGATCTGGACAAGCTTAACGGCGTCAAGGAGATATTCCACAAGGATCCGGAGAACTGGCATCTCTTAAATGAGGAAGAGAGCGACGACGAAATTGATGACGAGGATGAGGACGAGGGAGACGACGAAGACGAAGAGGAGGACGCGGCGTCGCTTGATACCGCATCGGCTGCACCCACCGAGGTGACTGTGCCATCGGTGACTCGAGAAATGGAACAACTCGACGTTGAAGAACAAGAAACCGAGCCGTCATCGAATGACAGCAGGCCCCTCCCGCGCCCGTTTGAGAGCCTGCGCGAATTCTTCAATCGTACGTCGGAGGACTGGCAGAGGATCCTGATGGAGAAAATGAAGGTGAAGGGGCAGGGCGTGGAACACGGCGTGAAGGAACTCCGGAAACAAGCGTTCGAGCTGGCAGAGGAGAAATGGTGGGATAGCAGAGAGGAAATCATGGCGCTTGAAGATGAACAGGAAGAGGCTGGGATTGGGGAAGTCGTCAACATTGCTGATCGGGGCGACAATGTTGGTGGTGCTGGGCGCCGCAGATAAGCTGATGCAATATGTATTTAGATGCAGAGGCTATACATAAATCTTCATGGCTTGGTGTATACGATCAACATATCTATCGACGACCAGGTAGGATCTATACTTCATCAGGTCTTTCGCTCTTCCCAGTTGCCACACCCTCCAAGACGGATGTGACAAGAGCAAAATCTCTCCCCTCGTCAACTTTCCAATTGGAAATCGCAATGCGACAAGCTTGCCTTCCCTGCCATGAGGTGCCGGAAACAAACATCTTTGAGGTCTCATTGATCCTCGTCGCCAGTTCTTGGTTCAGCCTCTCGTCCTTCGCACTAAACAAAACGATGATATACGTCCGATCCAGTAGCTCTCCCTTCGCACTCATCGCTGGCAGGGAGATATACTCAGAATGATCAAACAGCCATCCTGCAATCATCCTAGCCAGACGAATCTGCTTCTGCAGCATGGTCCGATACCCGATCCTTCCGTAAGACAGGAGGGACGCGTAAACAGGCAACGCTCTGAACCGCCTGGAGTTCTCAACTCCGATATTCAACGGCGAGGGCACCGAGGGTCCTGCATATGTGCCTGTCTTCAGATAAGCCGCATTCGCATTCTGGAACACGTTATTCGCTTCGCACGGATGGCGGCAGAAGAAGAAGCCACAGTCGTAGGGGACATTGAGCAGTTTGTGGGCATCTCCCGCGATGGAGTCCGCCAGCTCGAGCCCCTCGCAGCCCAGTGTGATCGAGCGGAATTCGGGGCTGTCGTCGAGAACCCGGCCGAAGATGCCAAAGGCGCCGTCGACGTGCAGCCAGGCGCCGTACTGGTCGCATAAGTCGCGCAGTGCCCGCATGTCATTGGCGCATGCTGCAAAACGCCCGGTATTTACTTCGCCGCATGACACGGCGACGATGCTGGCCTTGTCGGACTTTCTCAGCTCGGTTTCCAGCGCCTGGATGTCGAACCGAAGCGGGTTGTCGTCGTGGCATATATTTCTGACATTTGCTCGCCCGACGCCGAGTATACTGGCTGCCTTGGCGAGGGAGGAGTGAGGTAGCGTCGACAATACCTGCAACCCAGACAGACCGGACGCCTGCATCACTTCAAACAGACCATACTCCCCAACACTGTCGATGCTGGTCCCGTTCCTCGCTGCAGCCGCGCGTAAGACAAACTCCCTCCCACACGCCAGTCCAAGCAGATTACTTGCCGATGCCCCGGTCGTAAACGTACCCCGGTGCCAGACCGACCTGTCCAAGGCAAAAAGATCCACCAGAAGCCCCAACGCATTGAACTCGACGTCAGTGACTATCGAATGTCCCGGCAAGTGCACCTGGACATTCTGATCGAAGGCCGAAACCACGTTATCGGCAAACAATGCCGCCGGGGTCACCCCGCCCGTGACGAAGCCGTAGTAATTGGGACTGGCGCTGGCTCCATTGAACCCCGGTGCGATGTCGTCCAGAATATGTCTCTGGGTGAGCGTCAGGCCGATCCCCTCATTCGGGAGAGCACGGGGAAGAGACGCTTGAGCTCGATTCAGGGATTCGGTGTTCGGTAGGACGCCAGAGTCCCATGGGTCCAATGCGGCTTCCCGCAGTCGCTGGTGGGAGGCATCTCGATGTCTGGGGTTAACGGGTTCCATTGCGTAGTTGTTGTTGTGCTGGACAGGTTTGCGGGAAAATCCATAGGAAATCGAATTACAGATAGCCCATCGGCCTTGGACCCTTTGTGACTTAGTGGCTGGCTCCTAGCTTGTGCCGACATCCCGTACATCGACTTAGTGACAGATAAAGATTCACGCGCCGTTCCGCTGTTGTATGTCGAGTTCCAGATCGAATAGCGATCGGACTCTCTCTGCCTCGTTATGGTGATGCATCCCGACGCATCAACAAATTGCTCTTTCTGCAGAGCACAAATAGGACACCTCCACGTCCTCAGACAGGAGACGTGTGTATAAACAACGACCACATTGTTCGCTAGCATGGCTAGCAAGCGGTTGGGATGCCACAACACCACATGAGCCTACAAAGGCCGGGCCCTTTTTTTTTAATGTTATCTGGATATGTCTGGCTAAGAATTAAGTACTTGGTCTAAAACGACAACTGTACAGGAGTAGATATTTTATTTCCCCTGGTTATGCTCCTCTCCTGTAATGTTACCAGGCGGTGTGGCAACCACGCTAGGACAAAAACCACACGGCGTAATGCAAACTGCTTCCCACGTCGACAACTCCCTATCTACAGTATTACCCCTGATAACCATGTCCGCCGCACACGTAGAGGCTGAGGATCGATTGAAAAATGCCATGGACGCGTATGAACGCGACAATACACTAAGAATCACCGACCTGGCGCGAGAGTTCGGTGTCCCTTATCCCCAGCTCTACCACCGCGCCAAAGTCAAGCCCAAAAGGACGACTCAGTCCAAAAAGGATTCGTCCAAATATAACGGCGCCCGGCATGCACTCAACAGAAGGCAGGAAGATGAAGTCAGACAATGGCGCGACCAGCTGGATAGCGCAGGACATCCGCCGACTGGAGAACAGCTGCGGTTATGTGCCAATTCGATACTCCGCGAGCAACATACGGACCCCGACTCGCCGCCGCCAACCGTCAGCAAGATGTGGGCCTATCGCTATTTGAAGCGCCATCCTCGCCAGTCGCTCCCGCCTGGCACCCTTCCTGTAACCCGCCCTGTAACCCGCCGTCCTCCTGCCACTCTGCTACACCCTGCTTCTCCAATGGCCGCCAAACTCATTGACAGACGCGTCCACAACGTCCCGGGTATGTGTATTTATTTTATTTTCAAACATCTCAATAATCGGGCGTAGCGTTGACTTGATCTAGGAAAGCTTCGCATCTCAGAGCTGTTCTTCGACGTCCCTGTAAACCACAGCAAGCCTGATGACGGCACCCTGAGGCTCTTTGCCCGCAGCGTCTCGCGCCTGAATACAACAATTGACCCAGAGCCCAGTAGCAACAAGCAGCTGCCATGGATGGTCTACCTCCAAGGCGGCCCCGGCATGGGCTGCCGTGCCCCGCAGGACTACGGGTGGATTGGAACCGTGCTCGACAAGGGGTACCAGGTATGTTACTTTACTGCTTTTCAACTCTAAAAGACCCATGTTTTATTTAACTTGTCATCAAATCATGTCCATAACCCCTTTCGTTGCTAGATCCTGTTCTTGGACCAGCGTGGTACCGGCCTCAGCTCGACAATCACCGCGGGAACCCTCTTCCGACAGGGGAATGCCGTCAAACAGGCTGAGTATTTGAAAAATTTCCGCGCAGACAGCATCGTCCGTGACTGCGAGGCCGTCCGTCATTGCCTCACTGCGGATTATCCCAATGATAAGCGCAAATGGAGCGTCATTGGCCAGAGCTTCGGCGGTTTCTGTGCCGTCACTTATCTTTCCAAGTAGTATGTCCCGCGTCCTTGGTCTGGCGAGTTTACCTGGTCTAATACTTTTCCCGCGTCAAAGCCCAGAAGGGCTGAGAGAGGCTTTCCTTTGCGGTGGGCTTCCTCCCCTTGTTAACGGGCCCGACGAAGTCTACGCGCACACATACGGTATGTTGGATCTGCAGCCGAGCCTACGTACTGGGCTGATTAGCGAAGACAAGGTTGAGCAGCGGAACGAGGCGTATTATGCCAAATTCCCCGAAGATGTGGAGCGAATCCGGCGAATCGTTCAATATCTAAAGGAGAATCAAATCCCGCTCGCGTCCGGACAGCTCACTCCCGAGCGATTCCAACAGCTGGGCATTTTGTTTGGGATGCATGGTAAGGATGATGCTCTAAAATGAAAGCCGTGTTCTGACATCTACCAGGCGGGCTGGATAGCATCCATGGTAAGGCGAACGCCAAAAACAGTACAACCCTCGACTGACACCTGCAGACATCGTCCTCCGTGCCTGGAACGACCTGGAAACTTTTGGCGGCTTCACTCTTCCAACGCTCAACACAATCGATGGCTATGGCGGTTTTGACAATAACGTCATTTACGCCATCCTCCACGAAGCGATCTACTGCCAGGGGTAAGCAAGTTCCACACTCGTATGCGCGGGTTGCACAACCACAATTGCAGTCCGCTAATAGACCTGCACGCAACCAGACAAGCCTCAAACTGGTCCGCGCATAGGATCCGGTCATCCAACCCGCGATTCCAGGTCGATAGCGACCAGCCACTCTTTTTCACCGGCGAGATGGTAAATTCCCTACTCCCTGCAAACAAGCCCATGCATGGCCCTACCTGTAGTGGCTAACCCCCGTCAGATCTTCAAAGACATGTTCGGTTCCTACACGGAGCTCAACCGAATCAAAGAAGCCGCCGACATCCTCGCATCCACATCCGACTGGCCCGTTCTCTACAACGAGGACCAGCTAGCGACGAACAAGGTCCCGGTCTACGCTGCTTCGTATATCGACGATATGTACGTGCATTTCGAGCTGGCGTCGCGCACGGCGGCAAAGATCAAGGGGATCAAGCAGTTTATCACCAACGTGATGTATCACGATGCGCTTCGGTCGAAGTCGGATGAGCTTATGCGCCAGCTTTTTGCGCTCCGGGAGGACTCTATTGATTAGGATAGTATAGTAACAGCTTGTTTGTTGAACGGACGATGAGCCTTGGTAATAAATTGTAAATAAATTGAAATCCCGGGTATATATGCGAACCTAAAAACAGTCCTACCGCCTGAGGTCGAATCTCCCAACGCTGAAACGCTTTGGACGAATGGGTCAGAAAACCTGCATCACACTATTAGCCCCCGATTCTTCTAACCTGTAAGCTCGCATTAAAGCTCAACTCAACTCACCGCGCCATCGATAATAAACAGTCTTCCCTCTTCTTGCTGTACACATTGGACAATCTTACTCGCGCTTTGAGCAAGCGCATTGCGATTCGCATTCGGCCCAGCAATGCAATATAGCTCGAATACCGGCGTCACCCAGGCGAAAGAACTGGCGGACTGGGAGACGCAGTGATGCACCTTGACGTGGGTGTGTTTGGCGTGGATACTGGCGTGGAGGTTGTTGTAAGTCGAAATGAGTCTGTTGGGATGGGTGTCAGCGAGCACGTTGAAGTCGTCAATTTGTTTTGGAGTGGGATGGAGTGGTGTGGCCAACCTTCGACGTCGAGAGATCAAGGAAAAGTCCGGGTCATAGGATGACATGGTAAACTGCACGTTGGCTCTGGACTTGTACAGGAAATGGTGTAAGACGGTCCCAGGGACGATTTCTGTCGTACTTGGGCGGCCTTTGCCGATGGCGTCTTTGATCACGTTGATGCTGTCGCTTTTCTCCATTTGCTATAGGGAGGGGGAGTGTCTGCGTTAGTATTCAGGGGATGTTGGATGGAATAAGAGGTACTAACCTCGACAAGAGCATTTCGCATCGACTGCATTTCGAAGAAACTCTCCTTATCTGCGCTGATGAGGATAATCGCGACGGATTCTTCTTTCGTGGTGACATGCGCAGGATTGTCGGCTTCTCCATGGAGGTCGAGGAAGTCGACGTACATGTACAGATATCCGCTGCTGTTAAACCCGGGCAAGCACACTGGAATCCAACTTTCACCCCCGCCAGCTTTGACCCCTTCCGCTTCGAAAATCATGTTGAACAGGATCTGTAAATCACCGGGGTGGAGTGAGTGCTTCCTCGGCCGCACGACGCTGACGAGCCGTCCGCCTGCAGCAACTAAGCCGTAGAGTAGATTGCCGACTTTGCTTTTGAGGAGGGCGTTGTTGATGGTTTGGCGGTGGGATTTTCGGATTTTCAAGCATTCTAACGCAGACAGAAGAGTGGATGGCGAGCCTCTCGTAAAGCTGTCGGCCAATGTTGATAAGAGAGTTCCCGATCCTTGCAAAGGTCGTTTGAGATCTGTTGACGGTCTGACCGAGAAGAGATGGTTGAGGGAAGGAAGTGTTAATGTAGAGAGTACCTGCATGTACAGAGCCTCGAGTTGGAGTTTGAGCTGGTCATCACTTTCGAGGAGCCGACTGATTGCAACCAAGTGCAGCGATCCACGAGTCACGATAACGAATTTCGTGTCTCCAGCGGAGAAGCTGTTTAGCCGGTCCTCTGAATCTTCGTAGAAGGAGATAATGGTCTGAACAACGCCGATATACGTGGATATCAAGGAACCGTCGCCATGCCTCGTCCAGATAGGTTTTCCGGCCGCGGAGAGAATAAGATAGTGCTTCCTCTTCGCCATCCACTTTCCAATGAGCGTTT